>JANSTU010001116.1:0-34328 GCA_027564075.1 Bolitophila hybrida
GGGCAGCTTAACGATTATTCCTGACTTCCAAGCGTCAGGAATAGACTCGTCCTCCCATGCCTGTACTATCATGGGGACAAAGATATCTCCAGTTTCCTGGTACGCCGAAGCATAAGTAATAAGTCATGCATCAGCCAGCCTGCTGACCAGTCTCCTCTTGTGAGCCTGGCGCCTAACAAGCTGACTTTGAGTCGCCAGGACTCGTTTCAAACCCAGTGTTCTTGTCTTCGGTGCCGTGTACCGACGACTTCCTTCCCACTGCTGCGGAAAGCATTACAAATACTATCCCACCTTCCAGACAGTGGTTGATTGCTGTTTCCCAGAGATGCCTTAGTCCGGAGTTCTCTGCAGAACCGTTGCTTGACCTCAGAGATTTTTAGTCTAGCAACGTCTACGGAGTGTAGCAATCGTTTGTAGCCAAGCGTCGTCGTAGTTGTTCCAGTACGCATCCGAGTAGTTGATGATTCGTTAATAAAGAGTTATTCGGCAGAACAAGTTATTAGCATATTGCTGCCTAGTTTGGAGGTAGGGCTGCTACCTTTCCGCTTCCAAAGAAGCGGTTTTTATCGATAGTCCAAACTAACTGGGACCATGCACGCTGCCGTTGACCTCCTAGAGAAGATCTTCCGCCACCGTGCTAAAATGTACACCCGAACTGTACAAGTTTTTGTTAACTTAGTTATCAGACGTATATTTGACTGTACAAACTAATTTGGGCTTTATTTTATGTGTACGTCGGCCGACAATTCTGATTGGTCGTGGATATACATAACATTTCAGGTGACATTTGGGTTAAGTATTTACCAGTAAAAAAGTATTCTTAAACGATCTCTCGTAATTCAACAATTTAAATGACTTATTCTTTTAGCAGATATAAATTTGTAAACATTCATTTCCAATGATTCCATAATATTTAAACATATACTAATAAGTATAAAAGAGAGCTTCGAAATGGGTGAGTTGATAAAGCTCATAAAACTAATAGCAAAAAAAAAGTACTTACTTGTAGGTGTGACCAGACACCTCATTTCGTACGACCACATTCTCGACCATCCATTTTGCTGCCGGAACAAAATTGTCCTGACCGATGCGTAGTGTCGTCAGAATGCCCAAGTTCGTGTGCTAAACAAAGAAAATACCAATAAACAAATTACAAGATGACAATAAAATTATCTATATTTACATAGAACACAAACTCCATTGCACGTTGAGGCGTTTTCACCTGTTTCGTCTCACCCATACTTCCGGAAATGGCG
Source organism: Bolitophila hybrida (assembly GCA_027564075.1). Lineage (NCBI taxonomy): Eukaryota > Metazoa > Arthropoda > Insecta > Diptera > Mycetophilidae > Bolitophila > Bolitophila hybrida. Next base: position 1,257 of record JANSTU010001116.1, read on the forward strand.
ACCCAGACATTTGCTGGAATGCTTGGTGTGCCAGTCTTCTTAGATGGAAAAATAACTACTCGGTACGGCAGTTCTAAATAGAGAAAAAACAGATTTAATAAACTTTATTTGATAGCCAAGAAATAACTCACTTGACGTCGGATAGGTATTAGTGAAGCAAAAGTAGTCGACAGCATTTAATGTCAACAAATGATACAAGAACTGTTCCTTCTCCTCTTCGCATCGTACGAACGCACTGCGTTTGTATAGCGAACGCAGCAATGCCGTATCCGAGAGTAACGTACGAAAGTGACGGGATAACAGCTTCTTCTCGAGTGCCAATCGAATCCAGGCTCGTGCATAGCCGATGTGAGTTTTTATGTTGGTCATGGCCAAAATATTTCTGTATATAATTACGTTTCTTAGATACTCATTTACTAACTGCGATAATATCATACTTAATGTCAAACTCAAGTGATTCGGGCAATGGACGTAATTGCTCCACTCCCAGACTCTTGCGATCCCGTGACTTAGAGCGTCCGCGTGCAGTTAGGTTTGGTGGATTTACAGGTTCGATTGCCAGCGAGGAAAGATCTTTTTGCGTGTAAGTAGTAGTAGGAGTAGTGATTAATACACATGATGGACGATTATTGAATTGAAACAGTGGTACAAATTAAAGGCATGCAATACAATAGTATAAAATAAAGAGTTGTTTTTTTGTTTTCCATTAGAAGGTTTTCTTTAAATATTAGTGATTATGATTAAGTTATGGACCAGAATTTAAAGATCACTCGATTGAACACAAAAGAAAGCGAAACACATTTTTAAAAATTCATCTTAGTTAGATAATATTCCCACTGTATGATGACATTTAATTGGAAATTATCTATAATTACAGCTAAAATAAGAGCTATTTGCCAAATTAGAAATCGGAATTAAAATAGTCATTCTTTAAATTAACAAAACTTTATCATTTAAAGGTTATGTTAAAGTAATGTTTATATGGTATTAGTATATAAAAACACAAGTTAGATAAAAAATCATAAAAACACACACACACACACACTAATATTTAATAAAACATCTATTACACGTACAATCAGTTCGTTTTCTCATGACACTCCAGGCGAGAGCTACATCAATCATTGACAGGAAATGGAAAATGTTAAGGGTTAGAGCGATGATACAGATTTTCATGAAATGTTGCACTAACAAAAGCCCTGGATTCAAATAATTTGTTTATTATAATTATGTTTTACCTGGCGACAGAAAATTGGTTTCCGAATTCTGAGACGGATTATTACATTCACGAATTTCAAGATAGGTCTGCAGGTGTGACCAGAGTGCCGATTTTCCCTGTTTATTTTGCAGACCATGTGACCAGACTTTTTCAAGTAAATCGCACAGTGAGGCAATAAGTGTGTTCTCTTCAACACCGACGACGGACACCTCACCGTTTAGGCCAAGTTCGACGGCCTCGGTACCCATCTTTTCCAATAGCATACGCTTCGTTTTGCTCTTGCAGTCCTTTAAAATTACACGTTTTTTTTAGTGTACAAATAATATATAGTATTTTATTTTATTTTGTGGCACATACTTTTAATAGTTTTTCGATGAACGTCCAGTTGGCTTGAGCCACCAGTGATGGACTCATTTCGGTGGTGGTTAGCGCCGAGGCAGCCGTTCGACTGGCAGCTGCCGCAGCTGAGGCCGAGCTAAACGTGGGTGGCTTGCCGTCAATGGAAATTTCACTTGCACGCCACTTTGTGCCGTTTTTCACACGACGAAGGCTATTTCCTCTGGAATTATTATAAAACATTATATTATTATTAACAATCTATAATAAACTTGAGTTATGTAAAAAAAATCTAATTGTTCTGATATTATCAAATTAATCCTTTATCTCCCAGAATAAAAAATCAACCCAATTGGCTAAGATTTTAAAAACTTGTCATAAAAACTCTTATTAACGTAATTTCCACTTTTTTTACCGTTTCCATATTGAGCAAATAACATACAAAATGGCGTCATTGAAATGCCCCATTTAAAGTTTTATTTTAAATCTAAAAAAATATATTTCATGGTTTTTTATCGATTTGATATGTCATCTTTTGCATTTCAACCCGTTGATGCTTGAACTGACTAAAACGCGGCAAAACTTCCTCTTCAATATTCTTTAATTCACGCTGCAAGAAACGTTAAAAAAGTCTAAGCCGTTATGTTTTTTTATCATATGCCGTTGTCTCCAAAATACCCCTAATAAAATAATTCAGTGGATTTAGATACGGCCACAAATCACCATCGATTCACCTTGGAACATGATTATTTTACCCAATCTTGTGAGTCGATCGCATTGCTGTGTGACGCTGCCAACGCTGAAGGAAAGTCCATATGGCTCTCTGAACTGGTAACAGATGAGGTTTTAACTACATTTAATGATAAAATGTATGGTTGATTTTCTCTGTTTTCGATATGAGGAAAAAACCAGCAGATATCAACAACATTATGGATTATCGTGACCCAAACCATGATTTGTTGTTCTTGTGGTGTAAACTATTTGAAAGGCTTCACATTTATTTATTTGTTTTTAATATTGCCTAAATTTTTTGAGATTAGTGGCAATTTTTCAAGATAGCCCTTTAATCGCTTACGCATTTTTTCATGTCAATTAAAGGTCAATAATTAAATTCAGTTTCATAATTTATTTGACCTTTTAACTGAAGAAAGGTTAAATCAAACAGTATTCTCACAAATTCACACATTCAGAGCTTGCTGTTACAAATAACTAATGTTTCAATCTTAATATCTTCTTTACCGCTTCTGGCAAAACACATCAAATAAAAATAGTAACGTCTATAGATTTGCTGCAAATGGGACGTTTTGAGAGATCGAAACACTTTACCTAGTTTAGAAGATATGCGTTGTATAAATGCAACAGTGTTTTACTTTTTGGCTGATTCAACAAGCTTACAATGAGAGCCCCCTATGTAGCTCAAGCTCGATTAGTACATTTGTGCTACGACAAAACAATAATAATTATCATATTTTTATTCTAAAATACAATTTTTTAAAATTATAAAAAGTTTATAATGCCTCGTAATAAAAGAGTGTCAAAAAAGTCTTGCGGTATTTTCGCTAGGTGTCGTTGCATGCGCGTAGTTCTAGTTGTAATCATCGCATTAGTTCATGCTATAGCTTGTTGAAAAGTTCTTAACGCTTGACAGTTTGTTGTTGTTTGGATCAGTCGTTCGTGAGTTATAGCGTCGCAAACAAGGAGCCAAATAAAATGAAATTCCGACATATTTTACGGTACTACTACGACAAAGGCAAAAATGCATCACAAATAAAATTTGTGCAGTTTATGAGCCCGATACAGATTCCAGTTCCACCGCACAACGATGGTTTCAACGTTTTCGTTCTGGTGTAGAGGTGGTCGAAGATGCGCCACGCTCCGGAAGGCCTGTCGACGAAAATTGCCACAAAATCGCTGAATTGGTCGAGAGAGACCGGCATAGTAGCCGCCGTAGCATCGGTCATCAAACCGTTATAAACCATTTGAAGAAGCTTTGATTCACAAAGAAGCTCGATGTATGGATGCCATACGAATTGACGCAGAAAAACATCTTTGGTCGTATCGACGCATGCGAATCGCTGCAGAATCGCAACAAAATCGACCCGTGGGCCATCTTTGATCAACAGAGGCCGAATTGTCTTCCATCAGAAAAACGCCAGGCCACACACATCTCTGGGGACGCACCAGAAGCTAAGGGAGCTCGGATGGACGGTACTTTTGCATCCATCGTATAGTCCGGACCTCGCACCAAGTGATTACAACCTCTTTCTGTCCATGGCGAACGGGCTTGGTAGTCTCTCCGAGTTTTTTGCCAATAGGGAAGCGAGCTTCTATAAGAGGGGCATTATGAAGTTGGCATCACGTTGGGAACTAGTCATCGAAGAAAACGGCACATATTTGACTTAAATCGGATGATTGTAACCAATTTTATGAATAATTGAAAATTTTATAAAAATACCGCATGATTTTTTTGACACCCATTATTATAATGGTTAATATATAAAACATGTTATATATAATATTTACATAAAAAAAACATTTATCATATTATAATTTATTTGGTGCATTTTATTTTGTTTTTAATTTTGCGCCTTTATTATAAGGTTGTGTAAACAGCGTGCGAATTTAACAAATCACTGAGCGTTTTTGGAGACTTTGTATTCTACTAATACAAATCGCACTCATAACTTATGTAAAATTGTGACGAAATTTTGTTCGCGTGAAAACGCTCACTGATATAACCTCAAATTTCATTATCTTTGAAATATTGAGTACGAATAAAGACAGACCAAATAAAGTATGAGCTTATATAAAATGTAATAACAATTAATTTATAAAAATATTTTTGCATTATAATGTGTTCACCTATAAACTATATTTTCTTATATTATTACAGAATTATGCGGGGCGAATCTGCATGAGAGCTCAAACGCGATTTTGAAAAAAAGTCCCCCCTCCCCTTTTTTGGGATCGAAATACGACAGTAAAAATTATTGTGGGGAAATGAAATCCTTAAGGGCATCAAAGTTAAAAAAAACAGTAAAAAGGGTTTTTAGGGGTTGGAGGGGTACGTACCTAGGGGTGTAAGGTATCAAATGAAAGGTAAATACCTGATTTATGATGATGATCTAAAAAGCCCCCCCCTATAAAAAAATACAAAAAATGACCTTTTATCCCATTTACCCCCTTAAGGGTGTTGAAGGGTTAAAAATAGTCAAAGAGGTGTTTTCCAACTTTAAACTATCACCACGCCTAAAGTATATTTTAACGAACTCCAAAATAGTACGACTGTCTGCGGCAACTCTTTACCTTTAATTATTGACTATCAGATATTTTTAAATACAAAAATGACCTTTTACCCCTATCTCCCTTAAGGGTTACCCAATTTTAAAAAAAAAATCAAATCATAGGTATTTTTAATACCTGTCATTTGATACCTTACACCCTTTGGTACCTACCCCTCCAACCCCTAAAAACTGTTTTTTTTAAACTTTGATGCCCTCTCACCCTTAAGGGTTTCATTTCCCCCAAATATTTTTTTCTGTTTTGTGTTCAGAAAAAAAGGGGCTGAAGTACAGGATTTTTTCATTATGTTGTACTTAACTCACAAATAATAAATTAATCAGCTCAAGAAAAAAAATGTGTACATCTGAATTTATCAAAAACTGCTAATAAAATATAATTATTGCAATTACGAATCATGTGTGTTCATGTTCTGTCAAAAACACACAGTTGATAACCAAACTATCTCGTTCATGTGCTTGCTGCGGTTTTCATTTTGATACACATATTAAAACGGATATTAAAAAAAGGAAGATAGCGCTCAAAATATTCCTGAATTTTGTGCACAATTTGAAAAAAAAATATGTGGTCCTCATTTTGGCCCTATCTAGAATATTACCCATGCCTACTGCTCAGTATGTGTGGTAATCTTGTTCAAACTTTAATAATCAAGTACTGGAAAAATATGATTATTACCCAAGTACCCGGAGTAACGCTTGTGCAGATTGTACCCTTTCGGTTGGGCCCAAATGTTGCAAAAAAAAAAAAAAAATATATCACTGGTTGTCATATTGACCCCAACTTCAACTTTAAGCTAGAATTACTAGAAGTTGTTGGCTTGCGAGATGAGTGGACTGCCCTCAACGACGCTTTGGTAATTTTCCGTTAGCCATGATATTTTAAAAGTATCACCCTAATTTTTTTTTTTATAATTTCCATAGTTATGATTTTTTAAGTAAACATATCCTCCTTGTTCCTCCTACTACGTTATTCCTAGGAAGTGTGACCACCGATGGTTAAAAAATGTTGGCGTTTTTTTTACGCATTGCTCACTTGAAAAAATTGTTTTTTTTTTTTTTTTTTTAAAAAAGACCTGCTAATATTTTCGAAGTTATATTTTGTTCTAGAAATTTGTTGGAAATTTCATTTTACTTATAATAAAGTAGTTTTTTAAAATTTGAAATATTATGGTTTACTGATTTTTGTTTGAGAACATTTTAATTTTCTACTACAATAACTTTCAAAATTGATTTTAATATGGAAAATAATAATTTTGAAATAATTCTAGACTGTTAAATAATAATTATTCGAAAATATTGTCGGTTTTTCATCTTTTTTTTCCAAAAAAAATAAATAAATTTTGCGGTTGCAACAATCGTCAAAAATCCATTTTTAATTTTTATTTTGCAACATTTGGGTTAACCCATAAACAAAAATTCCAAATTAAAAAAATCAACTTACTCCAGTGTTTGTGTATAATTTAATTAAAGTTGCTTTTTTTGGAATGTTTTTTTGTATGGCCTCACTTATTATAAATGTCTATATATTATAATAATAATAATAATAAATAATATTTTAATAATATATAATATTTTACAAATGTGGCCTACTCCTCCAGTTTTTAGGTTTTTGTATTGCCTATTTTTTAACCAATGCTCTTCAATCCACCATTCCTAATGCACAAAGATCAGAAACAGCCGCGTCGTTAGTCCTGTATATGTAAATGGATGGCATCAATGTCCCGTTATTCCAAATCAATAATCTATTTCAGAATAATGCTATTAAACAACAGGAGATGATGTAATATTTTTGTTTATATTCATATTTTTTATATTTAAGAAGTTCTTTGGGATCTTGGTCTCTCAAAATCACCGTATTCTCCTTATCTTCGACATATGCGTTTTTCGCTCGAATTTTCTCTTATATTTAGGACTGTTCATTCGCTATATCTCTGCAAAAAACTTCTCTTGGTCTAGCTCTATTATGAACTACTCACTACAAGTAATCAGTTTGTCAGATGTAAGCTCTAAATACCTTTGTATATGTAAATGGATGGCATCAATGTCTCGTTATTCCAATTCAATAATATATTTAAGAAAAATAATATTAAGAGGAAGAGCATAGGAAGTAATCCTTCTGATTATATCACCCTTATCCCAAATTTTCAGATTTATCTCATAATGCTTCTCCACCATATTTAAAAAGATCTCCTTGCCATCTGCACTTTAAGGTAAAATTCTCAAGTATCGTTAGGGCTGGGCTCTGCGAAAACCTTCTGTTGTTCTAGGTATAATATCAAGAATAGTAGCCATTGTCGATTTTTATATAGATCTGCTGTTTACTACTAGTAATCAGTATATCAGATTAAGTTTCAACCAACCCAATCTAATATTCAGTAGAACGAGTTCCCAATTATGTCAGTTCCCCATGTACGAAATTCTATAGAAACAGTTTTTTGTATTATTAAATGAAATAACACGCACCAAATGGTTGTATTAAACTTCAAGATCAACATTAAGCATAAACACAATAAGTGAAAATCTGAATCCAACCTAAACCACCTTTTTCTGTATTCCATTAAACAATCACTCATCATTTCCATTCACCGCAAAAACTCGAGCAAACTGGTAAGATGATTATTATTGAATATTATACTTATATCACGCATACATATATGCACGTTTTTGTGCTGAAAAGAGACAATACTATAAAGAAACAGACTGAAAACATAGTCGATAGCAGACGACGGCAGGGAGCACTCGCGCGTCGCGGATCGCAGAGAGTACGCACGCGCAACGAAAACCGAACAACCGTCAGTATTGCAATAACTCTTCAGTTGCCCGCCGGCTTTCGTTGAAGTCGTATCGCGCGCTCGTTTATCGTGGTACACATATAGCTCTGAACTTCTTTGATATATATATAAATATTATTTGAGATTTACGTAAAACGCGCAAGAGTAAAATACCTTGATTTCGATTCGGATATTTGGACACAACTTTTTTTCTTTTTGGATTACTTCGAATATTGAACTACATTTGGCAAAGTTACTCAACCGATTTTGTGTTTTGTGTGAATTGCGACAATTTAATTTGAAACAGTGATTTTGAAAGTTCTGACAAATTATTGTGTTAAACGCGCTGAGCATATGTTATGCAGCCGTCCATGTGTATACGAGTGTAATATATACGCGTAATTATAGAGGTGCGCTTGCAGTTAAGCTACTTTAAGACAGTGCTGCGCAATCACGACCCGCACGAATCAATCATAATCACACGCGCGCGTTTCTTGCACACACGCTCTCGACCTCGCCACCATTTGTTCTCATGTGTGGTGGCAGCAAGTGTGAATCGACCGATTTCGATACGGTTATTGGTGTGCCTCAATGATTGCAGCCAACGATGAGCACGTCTTCCTTACCAGCATCAGCATGTGTGGACCGGTATATCAATCGGTACATGCCATCGCCTGCCTCTAATCATAATAACAACAACATCAAAAATATCAACAATCAGCCGGGAGGCGGATACTATGCATCTCAGCCACCACAACAACAACATCAACAGCAACAACAGCACTGCAATGGTGGACCTCCACCACATCCACCACACAATCCCCATAACTACATGATGGGCTGCTATCAGAATGCAAATGGTTGGGCTGGTGTTCCACTTATTTCAACAGCTAGTAGGCGTCCTCGTAAGCCACAGATAAACACTAGACATCACTCGAATCCGAATCCCGGAGACTTTGATGAGAATGCTATGTCGAGACTTGCCATTCATGCCCATGGAGCACCATTAATACTGGCCGGTCGATATCGCCACAAACCACTATCAAAGCAGCGTGATCAAACAAGATTATATACTCAAAAAGATGATCACTCACAAGATGGAAATACTTACAATAACAACACTCATCAGTCGTCAAAACACCATGTTCAGCCTCAGCATCAATCTCAGGTTAACAAGAACACTAACTCCAACAACTGTTCTGTAACCATCGGTACAACGGACACATTCTCGGTAAACAGTGATGAGAGTTCAAACTCCTCGAATGGTGGTCATGTCCTGGAAACATGCTTGCCACGCATAATAAAACCAAGAAAACGACGAAAGAAGGATCGTAAACCTTCTCCGGCCGATGTTGCCCAGAACAGTCCAACCAGCGTTAGTACATCATATACAGCGCCAAATCATTTTACATTCAACAACAACTACAACAACCATGACACCAACAATAACAACAACAATAAGTATATAAATAATAACATGTCACAAGACTTGCCTGATCTTGATACACACCTGCTGGACATTGATGTATTCAGTGCAAAACCACAACAACAGTACGTCAGCGATTCCAATAATAACCAATCGATTGTCAGTCCATCATCTGTCGATCAGGTTACAGATGAGATTGCCTCTACATGTAGCTGTCGTCTATGTGATCCATTCTGTCGTATCTGGGCATTCCCATTACGTCGTTCCTGTTCGGATAATACGGACGTTGAGTCCAGGCAACAGCATCAGGTAAAGAATGTCGGTGTGATCGGTGGCAATCGAATCGGAAGTGTTAAGTCCGAGTGGCGTAGTTCACCTCAGCTTATTGGTACACTACAATCGGATCGTATTGAGTACAGCAGTCATTCACGTAAGGGTAGCTTCAGTGATTCTGGTGATTCTGGCTGTGACATTCTCAGTGGACTTAGTTTCTCCGAAGACTTTTTGCCACCAACATCAGATGCCTTTGAATTTAGTGATCTTATGCTCAGCGACAGTATAAACGAGATTTCACGTAAAATGATGGAGTCCATGGATCTGCGAAGCGTATCATCATCATCAGATAGTGTTTTCTCGGACAGTGGAGTGTTTAACGATGAGTTTCTTATGAATTTGGATCACAGCGGTGTCCTGTTCAACGGTGGTACTACATCAGTGTCTTCGATAAATCAAAGTGTAAATAATAATAAAACAATGTTCTACGATGTTAATTTCGGTATACCGCAAAATGTTGGTGCCTACAACGATGCGTTTGTCCATCAGCAAGTGGAACAGGACCGCGGTGACGAGGATATCAATTGTTTCGATATGGTGTGGAGCCGAACCCGACAGCTGCCCGTGGTCGTTGAATAACCGGATTACACAACGCGAAATAAAATAAAACACGACCTACGCGTTATGACGACTTGTATAGTTTGTCTATACAGGTACTGGTCTATAATTGCACAAACATCAAACACAAACAGTAGATTTATACATATTATATACAGCTATAGGTTAGTTTTAGTTTTTGTATGTTAAGTTAAGCATATGCAAACAGTATTTAATAATTTATGTGAGCGTTTACTGCGTATTGCTTGTTTTGCATTGAAATAGGGGTTGTGTTCATATATTTACTCGTGTACGAATAACGAGAATAACGTATACTTTTTAGCCGGAGAGGACAGACTGACCCGTAGGCTATTTGATATATGTGCTCGAATGGAGCAATAACAAAGAACTCATTATACTATATATAGCAGAGTAATGAACTGGCAATGTTTTTTGGGTATATAAAGTAGGGTTTTCGCAGAGGGTGGGCATCCGGGTGATGGTTTTTGAATCAGATTATTGTTATGTTTTCAATTTATTGAATTTTAGCATTGCAAATATTTTTTTTAGCGATTGCGATCATTTTTACAAAATCAAGTCACGACCGGAATGGTTTTATTGGAATTTTGTATCATTTTTTTTATTATGTGTATTCATTTTCTGTCAGATTGCAATTCCAGCAATATTCAAGCTAATTGTGATGGCTTTTAGAGTTTTAAATAATCGTTTTTTTTTTTTTTTTCTAATTAATTTCTGTTTTATAATAGTTTTTATATTAATTACAGGTATTTTGTTATGTAAAATGATCGCGATCTTTCTATATGTTATGACATTTTTTTATGATGATCGTGCGACCTGACAATAATAAATATTTTCTAGAATTTTTGATATTTCATCTATATTAATTGTCAATTTGAAACGATCATGCAAATGATTTTTTTTTGCTTAGATCGCAGACATCGTTATTAATATTTTATAGTGATCGCGATCGAGATTTGATAAAATTTTAATTACTAAAATGTTGCAAATTTCGTAAACGATGACACGACCGTTTCGTAGAACTTTTTTAAACTATGTGTTCATTTTCTCATAGCGATCGAAAAATATCGCTTGTTATGTTTTAATATTAAATATTGGTATGGTAGTAAAACTTTTTTTAAATCAAAAATAAGGCACGATCGTGATCAATGATCATGCTAACAATCTATTATCAATAATACAACTCTCACTTTTTTATATACAACCAGCATTATCGTCATCGCCATTACACATTGTCCACATTTTAATCGGATTAACTAAATGTTGACCTGATTTGTTTGACCGTCTCGTATTTTCCGCGATCGTTCACCAGCATAGAAGCTATATAACCAAAACATAACGCCCGCAATCAACAAATCGCTATAGACTTTAGAATTATACAAACACCATTTACATAAGTTTGACATTATCACAGCCAAACTGTTTGTTTGGCCGAAACTTATTATTTTAATCATGATTTATTTTCGTATACACAATCGTGTCGAGCACAATAAATTCTTATATATACTCAAATCCGCACACAGCATTATTTTGATCGTTTTAAAAAAATATACAAACGATCGTACAGCACCAAGGCGTATACACTTTAACGCTCACGCACCGTCGCGTCGTCTCTCATGAATAATTCCGTTTGTCCGGATTAAGAATATTTCTGGTGATTGATTGACATCAATTCCTTTGAGTTTATTTTGGTGTGCGGTTATTGTTATTATGATGCTTCCAATGATCGACACACAATAGAACACTTCAGAATTTGTGTTATTTTTAAATTTGAAAAATGTACAGTTGTAATATTTATTTAATGTACTAGACCTATCCAATTATCTAGTTATTCATAGTAATTAATGTTGCCCTTAGCGGATCTTTCGATAATGAATTTCACAATTAAACGAAAGTAACGTGTGCTGAATTTATATATATGTAAATACTGTTAGGCACAATATTGTATATCGAATGGGAGTTATTATAAGCTTCGTGGGTACGTACGCAAAACTCGTTTCTTCTAAATTATCCACTTTCACTATTCCTCGATCGCGCTCTTAACGCTGCGCATGCGGAGAAAGTAAAACGTGTGCTCGAGCATTGACAATCATTTCTCCATCATAAATAACGCATCAAAGTAACCAATGATCATTATAGAAATGTTATATATATATATATATTCATTCTTGAGTTTCGAGCATACAGAGTTTCTCAGCCAATGCAAATGTGCGCAGCATTTAACAATTATCTTGTTAATGATGATCAATGATCTCGGTGTGCACGAGCACACACACGCTCGCAATAATCAATGTACACCAATGCAAATATAGCAATAAAAACATATAAAGTCGATTTTTTGTTTTTATTGAGCTCGCTCGTATATACGTTAATGGGATAATACGTTTATAGAAAAAAGGTATGAAATCGCTGTGATCAAGTGATTTTTTTTGTTGAATACTACGTACGATCAGAGGCGATCGCGAGTATTTTTCAACTGATTTTTTTTTTTTATTTTATACGATCAGAGGCGATCGCGAGTGTTTTGTATATAGCTTGGAGCAATTGATTAATGGATATATAATATAGTGCGGTCTGACAAGCGTGCGTTTGTCAAGGATTCGCTTTTGAATACCAGAACATAATTTAATATACGATTAATTTGGTTCATGTGTTGGTCCGGTTTTTGTGTATTTCATGCTTAATATGGATCGGTGATCAAGGTTCTGATATATCAAGGACAGTTTTTGTTATCAACGAGATTTCCTCTATCGATAATTGTTGTTTTTCGGCGTGTTTGTGATCGTGACTACGCTTGATCGTTTCGGTATGGATGATCGTTAGCGATCCGTCAAAAATCAGTTTTAATTTCTGTTGATTGATTTTCGACATTTTTTGTATGTGATCATATTGCGATCACGATCGTGCATACATTTAAATATATCCTTTCTAATCTGCTGATGATATATACTGGTATCTAAATAGGATGACATGCAATTTTAAAGTAAATGTCACCCCAGCTGGATCACGATCAATTCATGATAAATACGATAATCATATATAAAAATTATTGTATTTAAAAATTGCATTTAAATTGCATGCTATAAATGAAATGTCAACTAAACTTCTTTCGAGACGATCATATCACAATTTTGTCCTCAATATCATGCGCGATCAATATACGACGCACTTGACTTAACAAGACTTTATGCAATTTAGAAATATATATACAAGATTGTTGATCGTGTCGATCTACTCTATTTATATCAACGAGACTGGTATGCAAATTTGTAAATATTTTTTTTCATTTATTAATTGCATTGCAAACAGTGGTGGCCAGATAAAGAGGAGCTCTCAATATATACAATTGCTTATACGGTTTAAGAATTGATGTTTCTTTGATGCAATCTATTATAAACGAAATTTAATTATTATTTTAAATTGGATAAAAGAGCATGATTCTTTTCGGCCACCACTGTATATATAGAATTATTTACAGGCAATACTAGTTTTTTGAATTGATTAGTTTCTATCTCATAAAACTAAACTAGCGATCGAACATACATTTTAAATGTCCACAAGAAATATATCGATGATCATTATATTATCTTAATTAATTAAACACATACAACACTTATTGGTTATATAACAAGCCATTATCAAGAGATCAAATTTCAAAAATTATACAAGCTCAAAGATCAACGATCGCAAAATTTTATTTATTATGTAGCTATATATCGTTTCGCAATAATCTCATGACAGGATAGAGAATAATAATTAATAAAATCCACTTGAAGCTCATCCAAAAAGGTCTGATTCCGAAAACTCATAAAACTCTAGACCTTTCGTTGAATACCGATCAAGAACACAGGCACACATTTAAAATAATAATATTTATTCGTTAGCGCGTGCGACAAAACACACGTGTGAATATGTGAAAATATTTACCTTTCTGTGAATATTGGCTCTCGTATATAAGGCGAAATGGTCAACTCTGCCACAACTCTTAAAAACACTTAAGGCAAGAGCATTGCGTAACATATATTCTAAACGTGTTTTCTGCGCATATATAACCGAATAATATACACATACTCAGAATACAACAACAAATTCGTGTAAATCGGTTATAGGCATATACCGAGTGTGTTATGATATAGCATACAATACACACACACACACACTCGCAGATCGCTATACAAATATGTTGTACGTGATCGCGATCTCTTTGGGCACGATGAAGGTAATTTATATTTTCCGTGAAAATTTTCATGAAATAAAAAAAGCCAACACATGAGTACATATAAATTACGTATACCTTTATTACCGTTTCGTTGTATTTTATGTCGGCATTTTTGTTGTTGTGCTAAATTAGCACCATATAGGTTCGTTAATGCGCATACTCTAAATATACATATATAATTATATAGTATTTATATAAGTTTTTGTGCGTATTCAAGTAAATCATCATCAGTTCTATGAATAACTTAATTATACCAGTCTCGATCACAGCGATGATCTTATATCTCCACTTTAGAGTCCCACGCAGCGTTAGGTTAGTAATCTATTTTTAAGAGAGCCTGTGAGTCTTTGTGTGTGTGGGGGCCCAACGCGATGCAACCATTAATATATTAGCTCGAAGGGCCTGCATTTATTTTCGGAAAGAAAAGACACCAGCGTGCCAGTGCACTCAATTAACACGCATACATTCACATGCATGCATATACATTGTATCAACACATTTTCAGGTCACAGCTCAAAATTCTTGTATATATACCCAACGCAGCGCGGTGCATTAATTTAATATATTGCGCTTGATTCCAGATACTGTGTGCGCTTTTGCGCGAACAAGTTTCACCTTGCTCGATCCATGTTATTTATTCGATGCATAGTACATTATTATATATACGCCGATATCGCAAAGACTTTACAAAGAATAAGAAGAAAAAAAAAACAACACAAGAAAACATTATTATCGCTCTATAATATAACGCATAGTGTGTGCGCACGCTCGCGCAAATTCTGTGTCGCACACAGGCGCGCGCGTCGTGTGTACCCATAAAATTGCTATTTATTAAATTATATATTGCACTCTATGCACAGAGAGTTAAAACAGATTTTCTCGCGCGCGCTCGCACCTTCATAATAATAAAGTTAAGTACCTTGAGAGAATATATTTATATGTATGTTTCGCAACGCGCATTTACACTTGTGTGTGTGTGTGTGCAGTGCATCACGCAGCTTCAAACATAAACATATATATTTATTAGCATATTCCACGAGGAAAACACAGAAGAATTGAAAGGCACTTTTATTGGGTGCATCTCGCGCGACCACGAGATACTTAGTTAATACTTAATAGCGCTTGTTAGCGGCAGTATTTATTTGCAAATACGTGGTTTTAATTGAGACGATTTAAGTTTGGCGCGTGTATGCGGATGGCGTTGGCGATTAGGCTGCATCGTTTTATTTAAGTTTAATAAAATATGTCGTAAAGTTATATTCGCAGTTAAATCGTAAAACAGATTTTCGAAGAATATCGTTTAAAAATATGTATCAGATTCATTCGACAATACCTTTCTTGAAAATGTCTTTTTAAGAATTTATTTATTATTTTGAAATATTTAATAAATTATCTTCCTCATAAGTCTTTATTCGAAGCCTTCCAGAATAATTTCACAAAAAACTTTTGTATATTTCTTTTTTCCATGAAACTTTTTTTAAGATAACATTTTTAACCGCATTTTTTCGACTATTTTTTATAATTTGAACTAATTTGTGTAAGAAAATTTAGTACAGCGTTTAGTATATCTATTTATGTTTTTTTTATGATACAACATGGCCTTCTAGATTAATTTAAACCAAATATTATCTTTTAATATTTGAAAAATATATTATATATATTTTTTTATATAAAAAACTTTATTTTAAAACCAAATCTGTTTATAAGATAAATTAGCTTGATACTATTTTTTAATTTTTTTGAAAAAATCTAAAAAAAACAGTTTTTCTAAGTTTAATGTTTAAACATATATTAAAAAATGTTATTTTCGTATATTTTTTAATGACAATATGTCATCTTTGAAAAATTTATGCAAGTCTTTTTTCGACAATTTATCTTGGATTGATTTTCATAGAAAAATCGTCTAAAAATATTTTTACACGAGATTTTTTTTGTATATTTATTTAAGTCTATTTTTAATAAGAATGATTTTTAAACAACATATTTTTCCACAAATTTAATTTAAATAAATAAATAATCTAAATGTTTTTTTCAAGCAATCAAGAATTCTATGTTATTTACCGTGCTCATTAATTGTATATACACATTGCCTGCATCGAATGCATTTTATTGATTGCTAACGCACCCATACACGCAGATTATGCTTAACGATGCTCGAAACTGGAATTTATTTGAACCAGCTATTTACGACAACCTCTTATATATATACTCGTATATACACATTTGCTGTGCGATGCAGTTAATCACTTTACCAACAAATACTAATACATTCACATTTTTTTAATGATTCGTTATTTAATTCAACAATGTGGATCTAGGTTCTTTTTTTTTCTGGCGACAAATAAAATACTAAATGACCCGGTTTTGAAATAATGGTAAAACACGTTCCATAAAATATGTAGGCATCTGATGATGACAAAGATTTAATTATTTGATGTGAGAGATTGTTAATTATTGAAGAACAGAAGGCAAGCATAAGCATATATTATATTGAAATGCCATCAGAATAATTTATATAAATAATAATTCGTTTTGTGAACCCATTTTCAAACCAAATGGATTTTGTTTTTGAAAATACACCTTAAACAAAACAACCATCATAAATTTTAATTTAAATAAATATAAAAAAATATCCAAATTCTTAATTCGGATTTTGGTTATGAGTATTATTCTAAATATTATAGCTTACGCACGATTTTAATGTTCACATATATTTACACATTGTTGTGGGATGCTAATGGACGTGTGTGTGTGTTGGCTGTTAAAATGCGTACGCAACACATACGGATGCCGAGCCGCACGGTATATCAATATTTGTACAAACTATAAAATTATTTAAATTTAGGGTGATGTGTGAACAGGTGAACACATCGACGCAATATTGTATCTTCTCACACATCTGCGCGATGACTTAATGTGATATTTTACGTTTTTCGTGTGTGGAGCCTATATAGAAGCTATTGTTTCTGGTAGTTTATGGTTGTATGTCGTCGGAATGTCGGTGTAGAATTTTTACTTAACAAAATTGATTTAAAATGCGGTGTGCTTGTTTGTGTTTTATGGCCCCTGGTGAACAATTACGGAAGTGCAGGTGTGGTTGAACTTGTGGTATTTTCAAGATTTTTCTGATGTAGGATAAATGTATTCCTAACTATTCTATTATTCTATTTATTTATACTATACCTATATGCTTTTTATTTTCCTTATATTTCTTCTATAATCTTTCCATTAACTTTTTCTTGTCCTATTTCGATTTTTCGTATTACTTGTCTTTGATTTCAAAATCTATCTCTGACAATCGTTATCATCTCTTACCAAATACAAACATCTGCCTATCCTCCAAAAAAGCCGACCACCCTCTCCAAAAAAGTACTTTGCGCAAAAAACTCGAGAATTAAATATGAACACAACTGTACTATTAAAAATCATTAAAAATGGGTGTCAGTATTTGTAATGTAATTAATTAAAACTAAAAAAAAGAACAAAATAATTTAATATTTGGGAGATGATTATTTCAATGCAAAACACAAGGGCTCGCAATTATTTAAAAAAAAAACAACACACACACACAAAACGAAATGAAGAAAAAAATCAAACAAATCACCTAACCTATTACACGATAAGAATGATGAACATTTTATAACTAACTATAACTATAAATATATATGTAATAATTTTAGTTGAACGATTGTATATTGTATAGTATTTTTATGGAAATGTTATCAATAAGAATATGTGTGTGTACCCTGTGCTTGTACAGAGTATGTCATAAAACAACATTTTTTCTATAATTAAATAATGTTAATAACAATTATAGTTGTTTTATATTTATTAATGTTTATGTATTTAATTAGGTTCCGGTATGTCATTTTGGGTAAGTTGGTATCAACAAATCTACATCGAGATATAAAAAAGGAAATGGATATATAATACTTCGGATAAAAAAACACATGTTGATAGCAGCGATTTTTTTTTTTTATTCATGTATATAATTAAACTGCTCAATTTTTTACGGACTCGAAAAATGGAATGCGAGTTCGGGGAAATGATTTGAATCCACACTGCAGCATTTTTTTATATTTCATGTTATTTTTAATTAAAATGAATAATAAAACATTTTTATTTTCTTACATTTTTTTACCTTTATCCCATATTAAATATTTATCGTTGTAGCCTCAAAAATACGACAATTTATCTTTGCTTAGAAAAAAAGTTACAGACTTTTGACTGCTACTATGTTGCCGACGTCGCGATGCGTCGGTGGCCAAGAGAAACAGTAGTTAAACATAAACATTTCGCACTCAAAAAACGTATTACAGAACGCAATTCGCACTTGGACGCTGACGCGAGGGGTACCTCCATCGTTGACGGCTGCTCAGCCAAGACTGAGCGGTCGGGGAAGCCTCACCCAGCAGCAAAGTGGTAGTGGGGGAACCAAGGAACACGGCGGTGTTGCCAGATTTCGCCTAGCGCGTGATCCGGCGAAGTTGCAGCGTTGGAGACCTTACTTTATTGTCAACCCTCGTAGAAAATACTATATCCAGAAGAATTTCATATTTACTACATTAATTTTCAAAATTGTTTTTTTTTGATAATAATTTTAAGATATTAAAATAATTTTAAACTGTTAAAAAAAATATTGACTGTTATTTACTCTTTTTTTTCTTCAAAAGTTCTGATTTTTCAGGTGCCCTACCCGTACACAAAAATCCAAATAAAAAAAACCAACCCACTCTAATTGACAGCTTGCCTGATATTCACCATATCAAAAGAGGACACACTGCTTGAATATTAATTATTCAGATGTTGCTTCCAAATGTCCATTGCGTTGAGATATGATCCAACTCTCCGTTTTCTCTTGCTTTTTGTACTTTTAATAAATATAAATATGGAATGTTAGGAGAGAGATATGATATCTCAAATATCAAATTAGAAAAATTAGTAGCAACTAATATAAACAAAAATATTTTCAATTTAAGGGGTTTGTTTATTTAAAGTTTCAGCCCAACTAAATACAATAAAAAAAACATTTTTTTGGCACACAATCATAGTTGGTCTAGACCTCCTCGGCAACATGAACTTTCTACCTAATGAAAAAACCCGCAGTTATTAAGGGGTCTGGCCACCCTGGCCGCCCGGAAAATGGATATATTTAAAAAAATCATAAACTCGAAAATATAAAACAAATATTATTTTTTTTAAAACATAAGATAAGAAATGGTTTAAGAATACCTCAAATAAATGTTGGTTGAAAATAGCGTAGCGATATAAATTTTCGACTATTTACTTGCGCTCTTGAAAAACACTGGGCGTTTTAATCCGAGCGAGTCGTTATCTGATCGAACAACGCGGTCGAACGCTATCAGCCTATAGATAGCATCGACAATTTTGCGATTTTTCATAACAACTACGATTTAAAGTGTACCTAACATTTTAAGATTTTTTATAAAATAAAATTTAAGGGTGCCCTTAATACATTATAATTTCTATGAAGAAAAATATCAGATATGTGCATGGATTCGAACTCACGGCCACTGAGCTAACCCAACCATAAAATAATACTTTAAAACAACATGTTTAAATATCAAAAATCCATCAGCCTGAATTTTAAGGCGTATGACATAATTATATACAGATACGCTAAAAAAAACCTAAAAACCAAGCCTATCCCACCCTACATATTAAAAAAAACTAACGTGCACCAAAAACTAACTATTTTTATAAATCATAAATTCTTTCTGAAACACATTAATCAACCGTTGTGCTTAAATCACTGAACAATTTAAAAATCTTCCATGAACTATTACAAACTTTTATGCTGTTCCCAATCTGGCTGTATATAAGATCAAATGTTGTGTTTATTGTTCTTAAAATACTCCCACATAAAAAAATCTATATGATCTTAAAAAAAACATTTCAATCACGTTCCAAATCCAAATTTCTAAACAACAAAAAATTTCCGTTCGGATCATTGAACTTTTGTTGTTGTTGTTGTAACAAAGCAAACATAACATATACAGGAAAATATCCATGTAATTCACTCAAACTGCGCCCATTTTGTTTCTCCACTGCTGGTAGATAAGTGGAAGACACAAAAAAAGTTTGTTATTGTTGTGACGCATTTGAAATGCATAATATATCACCGTATAGAGGAGGGCATTACCCTTTTTCGGAGACACTATAATACATGTACACCATTTTAATATAAGATATGCATTGTATACATATAAAGTTTTATATGTTTTGTGCATTCGATGAAACGCGCACGCGACATCAAAATGTATTCGAGGCGGATCGAAATTTGAATAAATATCATATTTTATGCGCCTGTCACTGCCTACACCTAATCACAATATATATATATATATATACATATATACAAATGCATATATTTATAAATAGTATTGTATATAATATATGCAGTAACAACTTCTATATTTATATAGTCGTACTACAATTTTTATATTGTTTAGTTGAATTGTACATGCGATGGAGTTGATTGAACGCTTCGTTATGCCATGTGATTGTGCATTCCTAATATACGTTCATCAGAACGATCACAATAAGGATCCCTCAAGGGGGTTTTCCAGGGATTTTCGTAAATATACGCATAAAGACAATGCAAAATTTAAAGTCAGCACGGGTGAAATTATATATGAGACTTTCATTTTTACGAATTAAGTATTATTGCGTTTTTTTTTAATTCTGCAATCTTTTATTTCGGACATTAGATTTTTTTATTTTTATATTCAGTAGGATAAAAGTATGTTGTTTATATACCGTTGTAGTAAATGCATTTTTTCCAACGAACAAGTCGTGAAATTTTTATGGACATATTTCAGGTTCGCACTTCAATTCTCTCAGCGAATTTTCTTTTGTGCCGTGTCCACAAATTGTTAAATTGAGTTTAAACAAATACACAGGATGTCTTATCTAGAGAATACGGTGATTGCTCGACAATATTGGTGTCGTGTTTGGTCAAAAAGTCGCTCACAAGGATGGATTTTTGAGATGGTGCAAAAATGCTGGTCCTTTTCTTTTTAATGCTTATTTTTTTTTTGTTTATTTACTCTTTAACCCCCCAGAAGAAAGTCCGAGTGAACAATACCAAAAATATTGAAGAAAACATTGAGTAAAACCTTGACTTTGACTTGGTTTTTTGGCTTCGGCTCGTAACAAGCCAATAGACATCAAAATGCAGAACAGCATTTTTATGTCTTTTGGCTTGTTTAGATGCCAAAACTCATTACCCACGGTCCGAATTTTATCATGTCTGCAGCAACTCTTTTGCGATGCTTTGATGAAAAAAGCTGTTCTTTTGGAGGAAGCACGATGCGTCTCTTGTAATAAATCAAACATGATTCGTGATAGATAGATAGTTCTAGCGAAAGCTCTCCAAAATTATATCGAACAACACCAGTTTCTTCACTAAGTTGATGATTTCATAAAAAAAAAAAATGTGTAAACTTAACTGTTCTCATGAAACCCATTTTTTACATTTTTGGGTATGATGTGTATGATATGTCCCCGGTTTGGCCGTTATCAATTACATAAACAAGTTATCGCAAAAGAAACGATACCTTTTTTCACGAAAATTGATATAACATTCAAAAAAATTCTGCGTAATTAAAAAGTCTTGTAATTTTTATCGATGTATAAACATGCCCAATTTAAGTATAAAAGGTGCTAGAAGCAAGAATGCTTATGCTGGGAAGTGGGGGGGGGGGGTTGTTGTTTGATTTTTTTTATCAAAACTCGCGCCAATGAGACAAATGTCAATATTTCCGGTTTTCCGTACGAGGGGATAATAGCATAATTCCTGACAATATGCATTTTTTTTCGATACGACCTTTCGTTCTGGAGTTAGCCGTTGTTTATCATTTTTGTGAAGCCATTTTGCGGAATCTGGGAGGGGGATAAAATATATATAAACATGAACAAGGACGGAAAAGGTGAGCAAATTACTTACTTACACGTAAAAAACGAGTTATTATTGTTTTAAGCTTCTACCAGGGATCCTATATTAAGTTCCATTTTTTTTGGATTTTTCATTTAATTCAAAATTAAATTAAAATGAAGTATTTATTTATTTATTTATAAAAAGGAATATAATTAGATTATTAAAACTACAATTAAAGTATAACGATAGAATTAGTCCAAAAAAAAAAATCGTTGTATTTGTGGATCAACCCGAACCTCTGGTCTCTGTGCACGCGACAATTACTGAATATTTCTCAGGCATCACGTGTGAAAGTATAATTTCAATGCACCGCTCGTTTACAATGCAGACAAAATACCGCACACAGAACTGTCCGCATAGACATAATAATGTATTTATTTATAGATTATTCAGAAATAATAAAATCGACTATACGGAAAGTTCATTTAATATTAAATAAATTGCATTTCACCTGACAAGACAATGAATTTTTTACATATATATATATATACAAATAAAATATGTATATACTGTATATAGATATATACCTTCGCAGCAAGTGCTTGAGTTCACGCGCGTGTTTAATTTAACAAAACGGTTAAACGTCATTTCGAGATTTACACAAAACGGAACCCCCATATTTACTGTAACAACATATATATGAACAAACAAACATGTAATATGTATAATCGTACACAGGTTACATTTACTACAATTCTACATAACATATAAAAGGTGTTCTATATTATCGTATAGTACTATTTTATATTATTGTATTATCATACGTGATGTATAATATATAAAATTGAAAGCATTATGTATATATGCCAACACACAACAACGTTAATGCGATACTCAACGACAACAAAAAGAAATGTTACAATTATGTTGGCGTAGAACCATAAACAAATCAAGAAATACAACATTAAATGTATAATGTGAAAGACATGCGTTGAAAACGGTTTTGTTGCTGTTGCGTTGCGAGTATAATATTATGCTAACACACATTTATACTTATGCGCATTTGTTTAATATATATATACGCGGTATCGTTATATAATGTGCTTTACATAATCTCTTTTTACATGTGCTTTTGCAGAACAACTAAAAGCCGGAAAGTCGACTTGATTATGTATTCATATACATTTGTTTTGACGCTGCATACGCAGCTATCAGATCGATGGCTCATCTTGAAGAATGGTTGGATAATCTATCTTATAATACTAGACTCGAGGGGGACGATCTTTCGAAAATCTATAGAATGTAACATATAGCTTTAAGAGTGATAATAATAAAAAAAAATCAATTTTAGAAATGCTGTTAAGAAGCAAAAAAACAAAAATAATTGATTTAATCATGAGATAATTAATAACATATTCTTCGTCGGACGAATTTCATCATAATCGCTTCAATTTCTTCTTAATTAAGTTTTTGCTTAGTCATTGTTGTTGAATTAAGATATTCAGTTCTAATACAGCGATGACGCATACCGCAAATATACACATTATACATTATATAATATAAAAAATGTTATTGCACTATACTCGTAATCGAGCTCGAGTTTATAAAATAAATATGCACTCGCTAACTAATACGTCGACGCGACGACGCATTGTACAAATAATAAACAAAACAAACAATGAACGTTACTCACATTTATTGTTATTCTTATTATACAATGCGACAATGCGACAACGCAATGACGACAAGAACGCAGCGACCTTTCAACCTTCAAATATTATAGCGTATCGTTTTTGTTTACGTTTTATATTTTTGGAATTCAAATTAATCAAAGCGCCCGCAAGAATTTCAATTTATTAGCTTTTGTTTTGAATAATTCAAACAAAAATTTAAAATTATAAAACCACAACAACTTCCTTCGGGTTCTACATAGAATCCGAAGTAAATTGATTTTCTGCCAAATACTAAACGATACTTAATATGCAACTTGCATGCGTTTATCCATCAATTTGTTACTGTTTGCATTCCAGAGCTTTTTATTTACAAATGCAAGTAATATTTAAATGTTTGTACATTTACAAACGTATACAAAATAACCTCAAATCCATGTTTGTGATCGTGGACACGTTTGACTTATTCACAAGTTTGCACACAATTTATATATACGAATCGTTTGTTATGATTCTGTGTACACTATGCGATCTAAACGTAAATATATAAACGCATCGCGAAATGCACGCACACACACACACACACACACACACGACCCGCTCGCAAGTTTAACGACCGCCAAACGGTGTTGTTGAGTCTGATGTAACGGCACCGGCAGTTTTGTGCATTTTTGCATGCATTTCGTTTGTAAATATCAATCATATATCTTTTCAAGAGTTCTACATTGTATATACAAGAGAAAATGCAAATTTCAGAAAAGTTGATGCAGACATATTTGTTATGTTGTCATGTTTTTGAAAACTGTGAGGAATTTAAATTATCTAATAAATGTGGTTTTAAAAATATTGTTATTATATTATATTACAATAATTAGAGGAATTCAATTAAAGGATACGATAATTTTAAAATACATTTACAAAAAATTTTTAATTTTTTTTTTCTTAGCTAAGTTTAACATATAGATAATTTTTTTAGGTAATTTGTGTAAAGCTGTGACTGCTAAATTAAAGTGTTTTTGTTAAACTTTGCTGCCAATCGTTAAGTAAAAATTTTGTATGACCTTAATTTTTCACATCACAATGTTCGAAAATTGACCACAAGCTCTGTTCTGTCCAGCTGCCAGCCTAACTTGTTTTGTTTCTACAGTGTAAGTTCATGCGCTTTTTGCTACTTGTATGACTTTTTTTAAATTATTTTATATTACGTTTGAATTCCATCACGAACAAATTTGTCTCTATTCAAGCTAAAACTTAGTAGTGCTAGCTTAAACTTTGGGACTGCAGGAAAAGGCAAAAATTCACTTTATAGGGCGGAACGAAACTTTACAAAAATCACAAAATTTAACAAAACGCAAAAAAGGTGGGAAAAAAATGTAATTATTAGCTTTTTTTAATTTGTTTGAGTTTGACTGCCCAGTTATCAGTATTAGACACATTATTAAAACAATTTTCGTTCTAACAAGACCGACCATTCCATATTTTAAAATGTTGTGATAAAACAACTAATAAAGTATCATTAAACTTTGGGAACAGAAGCTACAGAGTCCATTACAGCGTTTCCGCTATGACACCTTATAACCCATTTCGCTGGTGAAACTACTGGTCCTCGAGCGTTTTGTGGTACATTCGGAAAGTTTTTACCCAACTGTGAAAATATCCCCGTTGCTCGCTTTATCGCTATTGATGCAGATATTCCTGCTGTACAAGTAAAACTTCTCAGTTGGGATCAAAAATACTTGTACGAAATTACAAAGTGCATTATTTCTGGAGAATGTTCTATAGCGCTATCGAATCGAAACCCGGGAAAATTTGTGCATTCACGGTGGTTAACAACAGTTAATAGTAACCTCCGTCTCTATGTATCTATGGCAACTCATCAAAAAAAATAATTATATGGTCAATTTTATTATTAAAATTTATGCACGAACATACAAATGAAACAATCTTGCGTCTAATCATTACACTTGAAAATCAATATTTGGAATCTGCTTCGGGTGAGAAAGTGACACATTGCAGACCCGCTTTACTTTCTCACCTCCGGGCTTTAAAGTAGGGGAAGAAATTAAAAAAAATTAGTTTAATTTTTAGTTTATTTTTTGTAAATATTAATGATTACATTATTGCAATTCGTCAAATTGACAATTGAAACACACAGCAGCCAGGAGAACGATAACGAAAAACACATTAAAAACTCGTGTGTTTCGCACACACTCATACAAAATAATAAATATACAACAGCAACTGCGATGAAAAATAGTATGCATAACTTGGTGATAAATAAACTATTGCAGACTCCACACTCGTCTGCAATAGTCTATTTTCTCCCCTAGCTATGCAAATAATTAAAAAATTAAATAGTTTTAAACAAACTGCGTAAAGATACAGTTGGATAAATGATCAAAATGATATCGATGAAACAAGTCAGATAACATATTTTGACTGTAATCTCTTGTACAATCGCCAAACTCAAATTGCAATGAATTTTAATCTTATATAGAAGAAATATGTCCCTATTTCCGTTTCTTATCATTAATAACATCCCGCATTTAATATAGTATTAACAAACCTCTGTAGCGGTCTAGCTTGTACTTCAATAAGAATACAGCCATTTAAACATATTATCAAACAGCAATCAGGTTCTGTATGCATACACCGAAAATACCTGTTCCGCACCACACCTTGCAATAATGTATGCAAAATGTATATATATAAATAAATGCGTATGTCAACACTGCAGACACCAAAGCATGTACTACTCGAACGCTAACCAAGGACGTTCTGCACTGCATATATTGTGTGAGAACATTCCGCTTGTACCGCATTCAAAGGTATTGCAAATATTGCAGCATACATTTATAATTATTAATTTATAAAATTGTAAATTGCAAGTTGTTCGCTTCGAGCACCACCGCGAGTATACATATATTATACTAATCAAGACCAAAGAAGCATTCGAAATTCACATGCAAGCGTCTTTGTCGTTTTACAATTGACGATATTATTTCTTGTGCTACATAATTTTTGATTTCACAACGTTATAGAACCAACAACAACAAGCAGCACCGCACCACCACCACAACACAATCGCATTAAATACACAATGTTATGTCATTACACAATCTGAACGCGGTTTCTAGTTTGCAAACTTTTCGCGCAGATTTATTGCGTT
This sequence comes from Bolitophila hybrida, assembly GCA_027564075.1. Taxonomy (NCBI): domain Eukaryota; kingdom Metazoa; phylum Arthropoda; class Insecta; order Diptera; family Mycetophilidae; genus Bolitophila; species Bolitophila hybrida. Next base: position 28,175 of record JANSTU010001116.1, read on the forward strand.
TGTATGTCTATATGACGGCTCGACTATTCACAAAAATTTCGCTCGAAACTAATAAAAAAAAATATATTCACAAACATAAATTATTTGAGCGTGCGTGTACTTAAAATTAATTCTCACCGTATTATATTCTTATAATTATTTTCAGTTGTTTGTTGTTTTTTTTCTCTTGGGTATTTAATTATATTTTTTTCGGTCGTACTCCATTCAAATGATTATAAGATTTCATTATACAATACACTCGAATTACCTATAACCAAACACTCATCGTAGACACAGCATATTCGAATTTACATAATAGCTTTAACCTAGACGAAATAAAGTCATAAAACGAGTGGCTCTATTAAAGTGCACATTTCGTATAGAGTTTTGGCTGATTTTTCATCTAGCAGCGACGCAAAAACTTTTTCATGTTAATACAAACGCAAAAGAGTATAAACCGCTCAAACCGTTTTATTCTCATAGGGTCTTATTTTGTTATTTTCTTGACCAACAAAACTAAATATATATATATAAAGTATATATAACATTCAAACGACACCATTGCGCGTGTCGAGAATTTTAATTAACGTTTGTCCCATTCAAGCGTCTGTTGCCGCTGTTTGTGACACAAACAGTCCCATAAGTCATCATGATTGTATACAGCCTCAAGCACACGGGATGTCTTAAAGAATGAGCTTCGCGGCGTACAGTGCTCAGAAGTGTGAGTGCTGTTTATCGCTCAAGGCGCAACAAAGCAAGGTAACACGATATATGAACGAATGGACGTTCAGTGACACACACATACATTCGCGCATTAATTGTACTTTTAGTATAGAGCTTGGTCTTATATTACAATTATATATATGTAGGTATATTATTTGTACAGTAAACATACGAAAGCGATTTGTGTGACTTTTATAATCCATATATGACTTCTTGTACAAAGTGTACACAAAGTGCGAGACGATGTGAGTGGCGTTGTTGCAAGAATGGAAACTCATATTTCTAAAGATCACATAACGATCTCGCGTGTAGCGTACTAGTTCACATGGTTTCGAGTGCACAGCTGTATTCATGTGTGTGTGTTTTAGTGCTATCGAGAGCTAATTCACCTTCATTTGAGCTAAATGATATTAAAGTGGACGTTAGTGATGTCTAAAATGGTATGAAATATTCATTTTTAGTATCTTCTGCTGGGTTAATTAAACATAATTTTTTGGATTTTTTTCTCAACGACATATCGCATTTCTACAAACGATACAGTGTCCATTAGCACAGCAATGGTTTCAACAATTTCGTTCAGGTGTAGAAGATGGGTCTCCTTGCTCTGGAAGGCGGAAATCATGGAAATCGGCATATAACAGTTTGGAACCATTTGAATAAGCTTGGAATGATATGTGGGTGCCACACGCAAATAAACCTTTTTGACCGAATTGATGTCTGCGATTCGCTGCTGAATCGTTACGAAAAAGATCCATTTTTGAAGCGGCATGTGACTGATGATGAAAAATGGGTTACTACATGCGTGAACATGAAGCGTCAAAGCCGGCCTAGACCATCGTCAAGCCCGGATTGACGGCCAAGATGTTTCTGCTGTGTGTTTGGTGGGATTGTAAAGGAGTTATCCACTAGGAGCTGCTCAACAGCTCAACTATGGCCAAACGCTAAATTCGGATATCTACTGCAACTCGTCCGTTTGAAGCAGGCGATCAAACAGAAGCGGCCAAAATTGGCCAATAGAAAGGATGTTGTGTTCCATCAAGACAACGCTAGGCCACACACGTCTTTTCATACCCGCCAGAAGCTCCGGGAGCTCGGATGGAAGGTCTTATCGCACTCACCGTATATTCCGGAATTGGCTACAAGTGATTACCATCTTTTCCGGTCAATGCAAAACGCTCTTGGCAATAGTAAGCTGGCCTCAAGAGAGGCTTGTGCAAATTGGTTGTCTGAGTTTTTTGCTAATAGGGACAAGGGTTTCTATAATCGTGGAATTATGAAATTGCCGTCATAATGGGCAGAAGTTATCCGGATCAAGACTTTTTCCCCAACCTACTCGTATTATATTATTAAAACATATTATACGCAGCATCTCATGTCACACGCACTAGAAACACACAAAAACTAGTTTTTTTTTGTGCGATCAAAATAATTTGCATATACATTTTTTTAACGTACATTTATTTTAATTTAAATCCTTCAAACATAAGATGTTGCAAAAAGTATTACCTCGGCAAAAAAAGTGAAAACGCAAATATTTACGTAAAGCACTTAGATAAACACCTATAACTCTTTTTACAATCTATATACAAGAACAAAAAGTGTGATTTTCAAGTATTTGTCACTTAAACGCTTGAAGTATCTGAAGGCTGTAATATATTTATTGTGTCTCTGTCAATTAAACCTATATATGTTATGTCGCCATTGAGAATCGATACAGAAACAGCAACAGTAATTATAAGCGATACATTGTATTATATATAAATACATAGTTATAATATAATCTGAAATATAACTAATATATAGCTAGTATTTTGTATTTTATGTCAGATGATGGCTTGTGCTTAGCGGCGAGTATGTCAATCATTTTAAGAATTTTGATTAAATATGCAAATTGCAAAATGTGTAAATTAATACATGTTTGCATAATATATATTATCGCAGACATTTTGTTGAAAGGCGGCGGCTATACGATAGCGCAGTTTTGAAGGTTATCGTCTTTCATATGGAATTCGTTAAATATTAAAAGATGATAAGTGATTGGTTTAAGTAATTGTTTTTATATTTATCGAGTATACGTTATTTTTGCTGGATAATTTTACTCCTGAAGACTAAGATTTCAAATACGAGTTTCATGCTATATAATTAATATTTATTTTACATATATCGCAAATATTTGTAAGGTTCATTTGATATTCAAAAAAACAAATTTTTAAAAAAGACTATATATTTTTTTCTATAAATACTACAAAATAAGGTAACATTTGAAGAATTCGAAGAAGATTCGATGAAATGTACATCAATTTTTATGAAGAAATGAGTCATTACCAGCGAATCTCTAAATCTTGATTTCGGAAGGTTCTCATCTAGAGGTCCAAAAACAAGATGATTAAAAAAAATCATAGAAGGAAGTAAATAAACAACTTGAGTTTCTTGACAGTTATTTATTGAAAAACTGCAAAAAAGCACTTTTTCCGACGTTTGTTGCCTTCGCATTGCACTTGAAAAATCAGAATTTAAAAAAAAATCGGAAGGATATATATATTGAAGAAATATTTTGAATTTGAATGTTCTAGATGTGTAGATTTAATTTTGATTAAAAACAAGAATAAAAAAAAAGAATATTTTAAATTTTTTCTGCAGTAATTTTCAAACTTGATTTTAATTAGGAAATTTTAAAATTTTCGAAAATATTGGCACTTTTTTCTTTAATTCTTTAAAAAAATTTGAAAATGAAAATTCCAAATTGAAAAATTGAAAATAAAAAGAAGTGGACTTAGTACCGAATCTTGCGGTACGGTACACCTGACGAAAGAGGTAAAAACGAAGATAAATTAATATACCGACATTGTATAATATTGATATTGATTAAATTAATTGCATTACTTGAAAATCCAAATTGAGTCCCCATTTTTGAACACAACCGGGGTATTTAACAGTATCAAAAGCGTTTGATAAATCGAGCAAGAGCAAAGCTGTTGATTTAGTTTACTTACTTGTATATAATATTTTAAATCGTGAGAATGAGATTGGAATTGACGAAGCTATCGTGAAATTCCTATGATAGATGTCAAGGCCAACAATTTTTTCGTGACCGTGGACGAAACAACGAAACATGGATCAACCACTACACACCAGAAACCAAGCTGCAGTCGAAACAGTGGACTTTTCCAGGCGAATCTGTTCCGAAGAAAGCGAAGAATGTCCCATCGGCTGGAAGGTCATGGACACCGTTTTTTCGGATTCGCAAGGTGGACAAATACTACAGCGATTTATTGGATCAATTCAACGGCATATTGAAGGAGAAACTTCCACCACGACAACACGCCGGCCCATACATCGCGAATCGGCAAGGCTAAATTGGTTTCTCATATGGCTTACTTATATCAGATATTGTATCATGGAGAACTGACAATTCGTCGGCATCTACCTAAATTTTACTAGTCGGAAAAATAATTCTTAAATTGTTCTACATCTGTGCAACTAGATGAGAAAGCGACTTTAACTTTAATATAATCTCGGACAAAGATGGCTACTCCATCTCCTCTTCTGTTCTTTCTATCCACGCAAAATAATTTAATTTCAGTATTTACTTATATAAAATGTGCGTCTTGAGCCAGGTTTCGCTAATAGCGATTACAAGATTCGCTTTGCAAAATAAATAGCGAAGTTCGTCAATATTAGGGAAAATGCACCCGATGTTTATATGGCACATGCTAATTACATTAGGATGAGGCAGTTGAGCAATATATTTGAATAAATTTAAAAAAATATCAATTTTATTTTACAAAATATCTATGCACAAAACAAACGAAGTTTGTCCAGGTTAATTTCAACAAAATTTAATAAGAATCATATATTTTTTGTTTCTTTTTTTAATCAAAAATGATGCACATTTGAATATACATAACGGTACCATACATATAGTATAAACTATATATATACCGTTCAAATTTTAAGTGTTAGCTCAAACAATGAATTCAAAAATACATTAAACTCAATAGTTTCATCATTTTTTTATATAGATACCATAGCTTATATATGCAATATAAAGATTATCTAATCTCTTTAGTTGCACGCACATTAAACCATTCATGCTCTAAAAGCACTACAAAAAAACAACCTGCATTACGTTTAACGTTTCAATCAACCGGTTAGCAAATTTCCATTTAAATGTGCATGTGCACGAGGCTTGGTTCACTATTAAATGTCTTTTCTCTATGTATTACATACATATATTACGTAACCTTATTTTTTGCCAGAAAAAAACACTTTTATTTCACAATGCGCATTCAGCTGTAATTGTCATATGTATATTCTTTTTATATCTCTATATATTACATGTGTGTGCCTTCTCTGTTGTAATGTGGCAATCTCCTCAACAGCGTTAATGTATATTGTTTAACATAAGCAAATGCGTGCGCTTTAAGTTCTGTGTATGTCGTCTGTCTTGTGCTTATCCGGAAAGTAACTGAGCCTTGTGTAATTTGTGATGTTGTTTTTTTAAGTTGTTTTTGTTGTTTGTTTTGAAACGTCATACTGTTATTGTTTTGTGTGTACATGTGTGTGTGCACCGTTAAAAGTGACGTTGGTTAGTCTAGTTAATGAAAGCACGTTTTTTCGATTGCGCTGCGGCAGCTGACACCGAGCACCAGAACATTGCTCGGTCGGCAATGCTGTGACCGTTTCGTTCTCCATTGGAAATTTGTACATATTATTTCTTAAAACCTTTATGTTGTAATGTGCCTTCGCATTCGATTGGTAATACTCCGATTTAGCTCGGACTTAACGAATCTTTAATCTGAAATTGTACATTCAACCGGCAATAATCTGCGGCTGTATTTATATATCATTATATAATTAAAAATATATACATATATATTTATCTATATACTTCCTAGACACACTCACCGTCGCACACACAAAAGCACTCTGTTGACACAGTTGCTTATGGACTGTGGCATCCAATAAATAACAAGAAATCATGGTTCGCTTTAAAATGTATTTAATTGCTAATGCTCACTGTACATATACATATATACACGTTTATTATACAAATATATATTTATTGCAATTAAACGATTTTATAAACTGTAATTATATTGCATATTTATACAATTCAACTGCACTCGACTATATCGCGGTAGGCAGTCTCGTCCGGTAGGTAGGTACATCAATTTAAAATGATGTTTTATTGTTATTATAAATTATATATATGTATATACAAATGTTATTTTATCAAGCTGCCTGCGTTGCGCTTACTCACGATTATGTTCGTTGCAATCACAAACGAAACAAGATATATTTATGTGATATTTCAGAAATTCATATATATTGTATAATACAATTATTGCAACTCCCACTCACGTTGTACGCGTATATATATTTATGAATTTGCAAAACTCTCGCGTATTGTGTATTACACTTGATTGACGGGTGCCGCGCATTCCATATA
>JANSTU010001117.1:0-19175 GCA_027564075.1 Bolitophila hybrida
TATATAGATAATAGTTTAACAAAACAACTGTTAAATACAAAAAAAACAATTAAGATAGAACAGCTGTTTTCTGGTTTCAGGTGTATATATATATATATATATATATATTTATATACATATATAATAAATTATGTATTTTGTATATATTACCTATGAATATATTTGGGTGTAGGTATATGTTAGTAAGCTTCTTAGTAGTGTGTGTATAATGTATATATTATATATGGTTGTGTTTTTTTTATGGGTTTAACGGTTTCTAAGATTTAAAAATATTAGATGATTTTCTTTTATTTGATTTTAAATGTTTACCTAAAAATAACAGTATATTGATTTTATCTATGTTTTTCTCTCTCTGTGTGTGTCTGTTGTTCTATATTTGCTCTCTGCTAGATGTAAAATTTCCGTGGTGATTTGGGATGTCGGGTATAGGAATTTGTGTTGTTAATTAATATGAAAATGAACACAAACGTGTCATTTGTCTGTAAATATGTACGATAGTTTCCTTAAAGATAAAATTGTTACTCTCTACACATCCAAAATTGCCAATATATAAATTTGAAGCTATTTAACGTGTCAAACAAAAAACACTATATCCTAAATATAAAGTTTTAATAATTATTTATACTTATATTCAATATTCATCACTATTATATGTTAATGTTTTATGTGTTTATGTTCAATAAAGCATCAGCAACGCACTCTGACAAGTGAGATCGATATAACTATATTCTAACTCATCCATCTAAAAACGAAATAATAAAAAACAAAATAATAATAAAAATTCACGTTTTATCAGATCGTACATTTATTTATTTTCTTAAATTTCTTTCTAGCCCCTTCACTGTCTCAATATCTCGTACTATCTCTGTCTTAGGCAATTCTCAATTGGAGTAATAATATTTTAATAATATAACGTAATACACTTAAAATATAATAACCAAATAACCTCATGTGTTTTGTGTATGTATGTGTTTGTGTCGAAAACATTTAAAATATAATTATAATAACAGTGATAATTTTAAAAATGTTGGCGCTTAGAAAATATTAAAATCCATATTTTAAATAACATAATAGTGTTGACCCTTTTGTGCCGTATAACAAATCAAAAGAAAAATTAAAAATTTAAATAAATGTACCATGTACAAGTATATATTTTACAGTAAATAATTACATAAAACAAACAAAATTATACAAAAATAAATGTGAACCTAAGAATTAATAGTAGATGTGTGTGTGTGTGTGTGTGTTTTCTAAATGGACAATTAACATTAAATTATTTATATGTTTCGCCAGTTGATTTTATGTATACTATATTTAAAGCTTATGAGTGTCCGTTTGCATCAGTCAGCTCAAAAAAGAACGAGAAAATATTGGGTCGTAATTATTACTATCTTGTGGATAAAAGGAAAACAATGAAAACCACTTAAATATTCCCATTAAAATCGCAAAAGCCTGTATTGCGCTTAGTACATAAATTATATAAAATAATATATAGGTATATAAATGTAAATTTGCTTGTAATTGTTATTAAACATAATTTAACTGATTTATGTTTTCAATAATAATTTATAATAATAAGATTTTCATGTTCTAATTATGTACTATAAATCTTCTAACATAGTTTGTTTCTGTTTTTTTTCTAAAATGGCAGTCTTGTGAATAAGGAATCCAACATATTATGTGTGTGTGTGTGTATGTATTAGTGAGTGTTTATCTGTGTGTTAAATTATTTTCTTGCATATGAATATATATTTTAATGGTATTAACTAAGATAAAAGGATTATTTGCAATTGCAAAGCTCATTTTGGCATATTTATCGATTGATATAGTTAAACGTATTATTTACAGTTTACAAAATTGCGTGTGTTATTTTTTTTAATTAATAATTCAAAATTTAACAAGTTTTATTTAAGCTTTCAAAAGATATCAGAAAAAACTGCTCAGTTGTAATATTCGGCTAAATTGTCTAATTAAACAAAACAAAAACAAAATACAATAAAATTGTAACAAACATATTATATCTGTGTGCGATTACATAAATTTCATACAAATGTATTCAAATGCTTTAAATTACACAACAAACATTAAACAAAAAAAAAATCATTTGATTTATATAATAACTTTCCGAATGCAATTAATATGCAATATATTTATTATATTATACTATGTACACTTTGGGCTGATTAAATATTTGTAATGTGGTCATTGTACTATAAAATCACCAAACTACTATGCGGAACCTGTCAAGTGTGTCATACACTTGATGGGTTTTTATCAGTTTATTGATCGCCTTTTTTCTTTATACATTTTCTTTCTATTATTTTATTTTCATGTCCGTAATATGTTTAATTATTGACATATTTTTGAAGTGTGATATATACTTGAAGAAGTAACAGTTAATTGTTGACTTTATTGTTTTGGTTTGGCTGTGGTGGTTGGTTGAGGGGTGCCGCAGCAGATGCAACAACGACGGCTGTTGAGGCTGCTGCCAGAGCTGCTGCCTTCATACTTTCACTTTTGACAAAGTCAATTTGAGCGTAGGTAAATGCGGGTGGATCAATCTGTAAGCTTGCGCTGCCTGGACTGGCGCTTGCTGAATCTACAGACGAGGATTTCTGGGAACGACTGGCAGCCAGATCAACGTCCACTTCAAGTCGATTCGTCGCGGCATTAGGTGTAACAAGATCGAGACTGGCATAGTGCAGTTCACGTTCCGAGCTAACCGATGGAGGTCGCGATGCGGTGTTTAAAGAGTCAGCTGAAGCTGAGTCGATATTTGCACCAGACGACGGAGGTTTCTGTGCTATTGTTGACACGGGACTTTGACAACACAGAATGCTGCCGACGCCACACAGTGTCGAGGAAGACGACGAGGAACCGCATAGTGTCGAGGACGAGGAAGACGTGGAAATTGTTGGTAATAGTTCGCTGTTTGCCGAATTGGGACGCGTTTGGTTTCCAACAAGAGCCGACGGTGAATTTGAGGTAATTTTATCGCTATTAACGGAATTTGGCCGTGACAAGGAACGGCCGTACGGAGCAGCGCTATCAGGTCGCATCTGCAATAGTTCGTATGCCGGAGTTTCATCGGTTAGTTTGCTATCAATTTGCGATCGGGAAACTGCCGAGAAAAGTGGTTTCGGGGAGTCTGTACTAGAACGTACAGCATCTTGCATTAAAACATCGGAATCAACATGCGATACTATTGGCTTGAAGCCAACCTGATTGATTTTGCTAGCGGCATTCACCTTGTCGAGCTGACTGACCAACAGTGACTTTTTGGTTGGAGGAGGTAGCGGAGATGATGAACCAACACCAGCACAAGCGCTGCGCATCATTGATGGATCCATAAGCGTGTATTCATCGCTTGAGTTGTTATTCGCCGTAATAGGAGAATCGTTTACCACTGACGCACAGTTCACATAATCTGAGAATGGATCATTCGAACGAGGTCGACGGCCATATATTGACTTTTTATAAGAATTACCCAGACTCATGTCTGCGTACTCGTTACTAAGTCGCTCTAATTGTGGTCGTATACTCGCTGACACTGCACTGGTGTCCAAGAATGGACCGTTATTCATAAGTCGTGGCGCATCCGTTGTGCATGGAGTCGTAGACTGACTTCCCTCGTCTTCGGACAAACGAAGTGTACCAGTGGTGGCGTCAACAAGACATTTGCGAGGTACATTTAATTCATCCAATGATTTTTGACTAGAAAACTGTTTGCTCCCGGGACTACTTGGACTGAACGGAAATATAGATGTATGACTACCCGACGGTGTCACAATACCACTGTCTTTGGAGTCACAACGTGGTCGGGTGTTGATACCGAGTTGTGTTGTCGAAACAAGCGGTAAATTGCCGACAAGGCTCTTGCGATGATTGAACTTATTCAATTGAATCGCAATCGGCAGGGAGCTTAGTCTTGGTTCCATGTTTCCGTGTACCGGTTTGCGGGTAAAGTTCATATTTATATACTCGTCAGAGGCTGGTTTCTCAACAATATTGTTGTTATTGCTTGAATTCGGACCCGATTTTCCCCAAGACATTTCCATATAACCTTCAGGTGCGCTTAGCGTTTTTGGTAGTTCGACTTCCATTGGTTTCGTTCCTGTACTGCGGCCACTCGGGCTCATGTTCAGATAATCATCAGAGGAAACTTGCTTTGAGTCCGACACTGGTTCAAGGCGACGTGGTCGCGGAGACATGTCTAAGTAGTTGTTGTTCGGGATAGTCTTTGGTGAGTTGAGTAGTTTAACAGGTGAACTTGACGTGACCACACCACCAGCTGGTTTCATTTCCATGTACGATTGGAACGCCTCCGTTGTGCCGGACGGTTTCATATCAACATATCCAACGTTCGATTTGTTTTGCTGCTGGCTAAATGAATTGTGAAGCCGGTCACTGTCGGTTTTTTTATTAATCGGCACACACATTGGCATGGACATTTTAACAGGAGTACTGCTGATTACGGCCGGTTGAATTTCTTCTGTCCTGCAAGAAAAGTCAATCTCCATTAGATCGTCCATTGGATCAACGGATCCGGGATGTTTGTCGGCCAGCATCGGAGCTGATACGGAACGATTAGTTTTGGCATTGTTATTGTTCGTATGGTGATTATTATTAGATGCACCGGAGTGAATTCCTTTAGAGATGTTCGAGAGTGGAGCTGTTTGAATGATACTTCGATATAGATCAGAGCGAGGAACTTTATTTGCACGTGATCCAACGGAAAACGCACGTGCACGCGAGTTATTTTGCTCGGCGACCAACACGTCATGAACACGTAACTTTCGTTTATTGTGCTCCTGACGGCTGCCAACGGAGTATGCTCGAATCGGTCGATCAGTCAGGCTTTAAAATAATAATAATGATATTAGTATGAGTGAAATTAATATGTTTTAATGTGACTGCATACCTTGTGTCTTCTTCATCCGGTGTAAACCTAGACACAACTTTGTCAAGTTGATATTCAGCAAAACGCATATCCGTGGATGGTGTTCCAGATGTGATGCTACAAGAAGAAGCCGCAGAGCTCATACCGCTGGTGGTATGATGTGCATTTGACTGGTCCATATCAATGTAATCCTCAGAACCGCCATGTGGTTGACCAACCGGCACATAACCGTCATTGGTTTCTTCAGCCAGGCTTGATGCTCTACTATGAGCACCAGAACTACTTAAGTACAGGCTATAAATAAACGATGATTAACATCTATTACAGCTAATATTATTTATCGTAAATTACCTTCTGGCGAATTCAATGCCGGGCGACATTATCATGTAACCACTGCCCATTTGATGGTCTCCAGGTGAACTTCCACATGGGCTATACATATCCATATAGCCGATAGGAGGTGCTGGACTGCCTTTGCGAGGGGCTATTTGATTTTGTTGAATGGGCAGCGAAAGTGATCCGTTCGTTTTATTCATTTCAACGTACGGTAGATTCCGTTTGTTTCGATCAGAGTACCAAAGTTCATCGTCTCCGTTTTCCTCGGGAATAACAGAACCAGATGTTCTTGAACTGTGGACAGAGCAAATTAATAAGTTATAAATTGCGATTGGGGAAAGAATGTGTGTTTGTGCCTTACTTGTAATATTTCAGTCCGAAATTGCCGACCTCATCTGGAGTGATCGATTGACTGCAACCGTCTGTCTCGTCTATGCTCAACGAGGAGCCGTCGCTCTCCGAGCATCCTGCCGATGGACTGAGCGCACCAACGCTGTTCATCGGTGGACTGTGACTGTGCCGATTGTACATAGAGTGTGGTCGATTTGTGGACGATGGAATTAGCCGCGGCGGTGGCATTGAAGTGTTTTGCAAATTTTGCTGACATGTATCGCTGTTGGTCCGATTTCGTGTGGGCAGACTATCGCATCGTTCGCGACCCAATATCGTACCTAATCAAATTGGAAAATCAAAATATTAGTAAATGTCTTTACTCTGATTTCCTTTTAAACAATAATGTATCTATAAGCAATAAATACTCTAGCGAAAACACATTCAATCAAATTTTACTTGCGTCTGCTTATACAAAAGAAAAACACACGTGCTTAAATAAATTTACCTAAATACATACAACTAAATAAATTGTACAACACATTACGCAATTGAATGTAATCTATTTTTTCTAGAGAGGATACGAGATAGGTATCATTGATTCCAAAACGTTGTGTTGTTAAAAGAACTGTATTGAATAGATTTAAAGTGGGACACTTTTATATACGTTATATGTAACATAGAAATAAAACATAACATAGAAATGTGGCGCACGCTCGCACAAATGCAATCAGTGCCTTATAAGTGTGCGTACGCACTTTGTTCCGAGATGGATCATTTAAAAATAGCTCGTCCGCTCGTTCGAGAAAACAATTATACAGATCTATTTATAGCGGTACGGAAAATAAATTATAATAATGGCATACATGTACGTACAATTGTAGATGACGTGTAGTTAATACTGTATGTATCCGTCGACTGTATGATAGTATCCGTCGATGCGCTGGGTTATTTTTTTGCGACATATGCAATTCGAATGAATAACAGAATAAGAATTATAAATCGGATAGATTTGTGGATAAGATGTGTGGATAATAAACAAATATTCTGTTTTATAGTTCGATATTACCTTGAAAAATGTAGCAGAACAGGAAGTGAAAGTTATTAACTTCCGAGAAAGATTAAACACTGATCTTGGATCTGGTTGGAATATTTTGCAAGATAGAAACACAGTAAATTGATGGAATTTTTTTACATAATTTCCGGAACATTTAAACACAAATCATATACGTTTTAACCGAAAAAATCAATCAATTTAAGTTGACTTAAGTATAGATCCGAATTAGTTTTAGTAACGAGCTTTAAAATGGTCTAAATTCGGACAAATTGATCTCGATTACACATATTGATTGGATTTTAAAAGTAGATATAGTAATTAATTTTGAAAAATTCATTTTAGTTATATGGATTTTGTTCAGAAGAATGGTATACAACTTCTGTTCAACAAAATGTGTATAGAATTTAGAATTTATAAAAATTTTGGCTTATCGTATCAGGTGTATTTTGAAAAAAAATGAGACATTCTAAAAGTATTTTCTTTTTTATTTAGTTTTATTATCGAAAAAAAACATTTTTTTTACAGGCGAATTGGTAAAATGGCAAACTGCCATACAGAAAATAATGGAATAAGACTCATCAGAAAATATTTGGCAGATAAACGGGCAAATCGTTATACTTGTAAGAAACATGATGACAGATAAAACTCACAAACTGTGAAATTAGATTAGCTAATATTTGTCATCAAGATATAAGCTAACATATAAAACCGTTTAATGACAATATGCGGTATTCCAGAAATCATCGCTTGTTATTAAGACATATGTTTTCGCAAGTATAATTTTCATGACATGTGTTTATTATATGGTGATAAAAAATTTAAACAAGTGCAATATGCAAAGTCCAAGAATTTAACTAAAAATAAAATTAATATAAAACCGAAAACCGGACTGAATGGCAACGTAATAATATTATTCAATATTCTTGAGAAAACGTATAGTACATTTCTCAATATAATTGAATTGTATTAAACATTAAAAAAATAATATTATACCTAAATAAAGTTAGTTATATAATAAACATACACACATTATACCAAATAACACAATTGTTAATGAATAATGAAGCCTTAATAAATTACTAAAACCTCATGATATGAAGGATTTAAGAAACAAAATGTATATGTATGAAAATTATGCAAACATGAAAATATGTATTTATGTATATTGAGTATTAGCATTCAGCGATGAAAAGCTTTCAGCAGTTTTTTTTCAGAAAATATATAATTATATCTATATAGAGAAAATTCTTCATTATAGGGATCGTTATACGCAAATTGGTAAAATATTGGATGTAGCAAATAAAGAATACGTACTCCTGGACGTAGCTGCAATGCCACGACCGCCTCGTCGCATCGATAAGGGTGAACCGGATACAATTCCAACACCACAACTACTACCACCAAACGTTCTGGAATTTCTGGCAGCACTTGTCTGTGCCTCATCCATGCATAGATAGTCACCGCTACTCATCGACTGATCCTCAACGATACTGTCCATCGAATTGGTCATCGTACTATGTGTGCTACAACCATTCGGTACAGTTTGTTCTGGTCCCGAGTCATTGGCCAATTCAAACTGATTGCTATTGTGTCGATTGTAAAAGTGGCTAATTGTAGTCGTCTGATGATGATTGGATAGATTTTGGTGTTGATGGTGTGAATTGTGTGTTGCATGTGGATTTCCATTTATGGTGTGCGAAACCAGAGAACTACACGATTTATTGTGTAGCAGGTGGGATAATACATTATTGTTGTTATGGTTATTGTACAGGCTGTTTCGACTTTTGAAACAGTGACAACCGGTGGCGGCATTCGGTGAGGTGTTTGAGTGGAACGATGTCACCTGAATAGCCGTCTCCTCAGTTAGGGGCAGCGAACGGGTACGCTGGTGCACCGGCTGAATCGTGTAGCTGGTTGTTGTTATGATATTGTTTATAGGAACATATCCGGATTCTGTATTTTGCAAAGGAGCTGTTGTGGCAGCCGTGGCAGGATGGTGATGATGATGGTGTAAACTGTCAACTGCAGCAGCTGCAAGTAGGGGCGTTGCAATGGGCAGCGACAGAGCGCGTTGGTGACACACCGCAGAGGAAGTAGCTGTGGAACAATAATGTCGAAGCTCAAAAAATAATAATTTTGAAAACATGACGGTTTTTTATTGTTGTTGTTTAGAGTAGTTAGAAAGATGCAGTAGAACATTCGTTAGTAGAGCTTTAGAAGATTAACTGCCGCATATAGCAAAATCTAACATATAAAGTTATAAAATGCGAATTATAACAATGAGATATTTGAAATGGTGTTAAATATGAATACCAAGCAATGTGTTAATAATATGCAAACGCTTAGCTATGGGGTTAGTGAAAATGGAGTACAAAAAAGGCGCAACCTTAAGATTGTAAAGTTATACCTGTAAATAAAAAAACGATAAACCACACCAAAAATTTAAAGGCTACAAACAAATATTTCAAGTCTTTAGTTGCTTAAAAATACTGCATCGAGTAAAACTACTTCATCATCAAACATTTCAGGGGCTGGGATCAAAACTTTAATACATATAGTTTTCATTTGCGTTGGTGAGAATATATAGTAAACATCATTAATTAGTGTGGGTGTGTGTCTATTTGAGTAGTGTATAATTGAGGCTCACATAACCATAAAACAATAACAATAAAATAGATACTTTATAGGGTATTAAAATGTGCGCAGTGTCTTGTGTATAGTTTTGTTTATGTTGTTCTATATATTATACCTGAGACAGAGTGACGTCGCAGATATCCCAACGTCGGAAAGAGCGGAGCAGTTATTGGGTATTGTGGATTACGGCTGGTAGCCGTTACTGATGCATTGGCTGCTGTAGAAGTAGCGGTAGTAGTAGTCGATCTGTTAGAAGCTGACAGTGGAACTACGGAGAAAGCGAGACGAGTGTGGATTCAAATACAAGGATTCTTTGAAATCGTTAGTTAAACAACAAAACTCTATATACATCTTTTAAATTCTGATTTGTTAGTTCAGTCTACTAACTACATAATTATAGACAATATAAGATATAGCCCAGGGTGTGAGATGGAACAATGCGTGCCAAGGTATATTTACTCAGGCATTCTGCCAAGTGTCTATACAATATATAATACTCATTCACACACACACACATACACATTCAATAAATAATCGCGTAAACTAGACATATTTAATATAAACATTAAAATATAATATATATGGAAATGTGTTGAGGTGTGCTGTGTGTGTGTATGTGTGCATTTTTACGTGTGTGAGCAACCGCGCATACCGAGCTTTTAATTTGCCTTTAATCATGAAAAAGAGGCTATAAACATTCTTATATCGAAAGCAACCTTGCGCGCACTTAAAACGAAAACAACAACTGCGTAAATACCTAATTATTACTGGAAAACAACACACTTATGTACTATACACACACACATTCACATAACTCTCGCACATAAATTCACACACTCCCGTGCAATTTATATATTATATATATTTGTACATATAAGTACTTTAAATTTTAAAAGACACGATGTATAGTATATTATTTATTTACTTATACTGAAGTGTTTTTTTTATAACAAAATCTCAAGAACAAAAACAATGCTTATGAAGCGGCATGTCTAATTACTTATTTGCATGTAATACGCTTAAAATTCGACCGCAGTGTTATGTGTTTAAAAAAAATATGACGTCGACGTGTGTGTGTGTGTGTGTTGTGCAGTCCATGGAATTGATTGAAGTTGGCGTTGGCAGTTTTTATACTACTTCTTAAAGGTATTCATAAATGTATGTACAAGTTTTACTACACGATAGATTTTTAGGACCGACACACGCTTATATTTTTTGTATATCATAATTATATGACATACATTATATTGTATAATGAATATAAAAGTATATTGTATAAGAATATGATGTTTAAATTTGATAACGGCATTATTGCTTCCGGAAGAGGATGTTTTCATGAGCATTAAAATCGCATTTATATATATATTGTAATTATAATTAATTTGAATAAACCCATTGTTTGGGTTTAATTTAAAATTATCATGATAAGAAATTCACGAAAGGAAGATTTTAATATGCTTCAATACATTTCGATTTTGGGAAAGTACTAGAAACGACCTTATTAACACGAATTTTATTTTATTTGTTATTCAATTCAGTTCTTAAGCGCGTGTTTCTTTTATTACCCAAATCAAGTTTAGAGACAATGTCAAATAATATATAATAAATCACCATAAGGGGGGATTTACTTGTGTTGAGGCAATTTTTTTTTTTCATAAATCGTATCTATAACTTATGTAGAATATGTGGTTAAAAGGACGGACGAAAGGAGAGTCAAAAATCCACAGCATCAAAATTGCCCAGAAGGCGAAGACAGTTGGTGCAAATTGCAGCAGGCAGCAGGTAAAGGAGAACTGGACAAATTAGGCCACGATGAGCCATCCCTAACACCAAAAGTTCAGGAAGATGAACTTCTACACCGATGCTTGGTGTCCGAAACGCAAAATAACAACGAATCTTTGAATTCGTTGATTTGGACCTTTGCGCCGAAACACCTCCATTCAGGGCCAAAAATCGTGAAGATTGCAAAATTTTTTGGCCACAGTTATCTTCAATGAAGGATTCGAAGCATTAATTAAAATCATGAGCGTCAAAATTGGCCGCGAAACATACAATTATAACAAACGGCGGGATGAAGCACGAATCGCCCGCTCCGAGAGACGCGTGAGCGATGTCGTTCGTCAGGCCAGGTTGGATGCTAGAAAGGATCAGGCTGCATTGCAAGATTTGTACGAGGAGTCCTGTATGGTCACGATTTCATACGCGTTTTTCTCGAAACCACTTTTTTCATTTGGCTATCATGATATCTAAAAAACGACTTGACCGATCGCCTTGAAATTTATAGGGGATGTTCAGCACATGGCCGGTACTAAAATAATTAATTTTAAGTTTTAATTTTTGTATAATATATATGGTAAAAAATTTAATGTTCTCTCTTTTAATCGCCCGTAGACAAAAAATCCAAAAAAACAGTTAAAAAAAAACGGCCTTAACACAGGTAAGCCCGCTTAAAATATATCAAAACCCTAGGTGTTATTGATAATAAACATAAATCAGGACGATTTTATATCGCCTGGTCCAGATCATTCTGAATAAACATAAGTTACATTTTCTTCAAACAAGTTTTATTTTCAAAACATTAAAAGCATGGATTCATTACTGAAAAGTTTATGATTCTTATTTTTAAAGTTCTATAGTTCCACAAAGTGATAAATACAATGCCACAAAGTAAAAAACACTTTGCAAAAATGTAACAAAATAAATAAAAATATATTTAATTTATGTTTATTATGTTTACATTATTTATTTTTTTATGGTTAATCGGGTGTTAAAAACAAAATTGAAAATTGGTAAACCGATTACTCTTTTTAGTTAAAAACAGCAACCCAGCCTAAAGGCGGGTCTAGGTCGTAACGTACAAAAATAGCATATATTTTTGCATACAAAACAACATTTTATTGAATTTAAAATTTAAATCCTAATAATAACTTTTATGGACGTCATAAGGTTTTCTAGTCGAATTACATAAATTAAATTTACATTTAGAACAAAATGATAAAACAAATTGGCATTTTGCACATCTTTTTGTTCGACCTTTCCAAAAAATTTTCACAAGTGACCTAATTGGTCAAAACGTGTCCTTTTAGTTGATGATGATTGGTCAGTCAAAATGGATTTTTCTTATTTATTTGATCCCATATTATAACTAACTGTATGTGCTTGTAAATCTGTTAATCAACACGAATCTCCTCGAACCGATGGCAAGTCATAACTTGTCTCACAACTTCCAACGAATGCTTTCCACAATACGATCGAACATTTGGAGAGCGAAAAACAAACATAAATATCAGAATTTGAATGAAATTGCAGAGCTAAGGTTCTTCAATAATGAATCGAGATACAATATATTTTTGGCGAGCAAATGCATATTTGGTCTACCAAAAACTGGAGAAAATCATTTGTCATATCTAAAACATTGAACGACTTATATTTTCTTTTTTTTCGGGGCTTGTACCAGACTACACATTCACAGTAGCATAGTTATATAACTTGATTTCAATTAGTATTCAAATTAAATATAATTATTAATTATAATTATATATAAGTGAAAAAAACTTTCTAGAAAGTGAAAAATTTTACTTTGAAATTACTTAGTAAAGACCATATTTATTAGAGTGCAGCACTGGGTTTAACATCGCCTTATTACCAAATTAGAGGTCCGAAAAAGGGGTTTGTGTACAAAGCGATTGTTTTAAAAATATTTCGCAGGTTCCACCAAAATAGGAACACTTCAAATACTATATATCTAAGGAACTATGGAAATGGTGAGCAATTCATTTAAATACAAAAGCCAAATTTGAATGTGTGTCTGTGTTGGATCATCATGTTTGGTAAATGGAGTTAGAGAAGAGATTATCCAGGATAGTTTTTATGATTTTTTTCCCAAAACATGGTTCTACTTTTGTCTAATTCGTCATATACTCAAGATTTTAATATACAGTTTACTAATAATGCTATAATCTCAAATATATATATATTTGAAAATAAACAAAAATTATAATTTGCATGATCATATAAAATCTTACTTTCTTTACTACTTAAACAATGTAGTCGTATTTTATAAACGAAAGTAGAAAAGAAAAGAAGAAAAGAAAAGATGGCGATCATTAATTTTTATATATATGTAAACAAGAATTAAATAAAACAATAAAACAAATGTTTGCATTTGTCTTTTGATGGCCATAACCATTTGTTTAACTGATTTATAATCAGACTATGTTCAAAACTAAATGCAGAGAAGTTTTTCATCGAATATATAACAAACACACACACACACATGCATATACATATTATAAAAAAATATCGCACATTCATCTCTGCAAAATAAAATATACACTCTATTGACTATTTATGTATATATATACCGAAACCAATTGGGTGCGATTGCGTCAATGCAAAACATTATAAACGCATAACAGAGTGCAAATATTTGCGAGCGCTCAAGTCGCGTAATAAGCGACGACACGACACTCTTTTTAGGCACACGAAAGGCGCGCAGACACCGCGTGTTGGTTGTGCGGCAAAGTCATTGTTGTGTGTGTGTGTTCTTTCTTAGTTTGTCGATGCTTGGACGAGCGCACGCGAGCACGGTTTATAAATAATCGGGAGTATTAATAAATAGACGCGGTTTCGTTTGAAATTTTGCGCGCAAATGTTTGGGATTAAATAGGATAAGTTGTATAATTATGTTAAATAGGATTTGTGCGCTGTTTGTATAACATATATACTATGTATATATATATATATTTTCTATGCTTTTGGGGGTCAACCAAGGTGAGAGCTATAATGCGTTGTCTGTAGTGTTTTGCTCTGTTTATGCGATTCCAAATCAGTAAATCGATGTAAACTTATACGAGAAAAGCAATTATACTATGTTATATCCTACACCCAAAAAAAACAAACTATACTATATTAAATAAATAAACTGGCATGCTGACATTTTTACAAATAAAACTAAACAATGATATAAAAGCAGAAAATAAAACTAAGGGACATGTTTGTAAGATGGCTGAATTATTGTTTGGTATCGAGTAAGCAAATACAGTTATGTGTCAGGCAATAGCATATAGCTCAATAAATCAAGAACTATGTATATATTATATAGACGGGCTATAGAGAAAATTACTGGCGAAACTGCAATTGGATTTGCTGAAAGGACAACAAAACTGTATCGTATATATGTATATATTTATGTAAATAGTATAACAACGAAGAATCTTTAAGATTGCTATCGATTCAGCAGGCGGCCACAAATAATATTACAGCAATTGCAAGCGATCGTCTGGGGCGTACATGTAAGTATGTAAAAACAAAGAACGAGGAAACTTCAGCGAAATGATATATAGTAAAATAAAGAATTGCGAATACAAATGCGTATATGAAAATGATGTGTGTATATTCTTCGTACCAGCTTCGTGCTCGACATAACCAGAGGAGTTACTCTGGTATGTCGTAGTCGATGTGTTGGCGCAATACGTCGTCGCCGACGCCGTCCTTGCTGATGTCGTTGTTGTAGCTGTCACCGTTGTTGTCGCCAGCGTCGATGTTGATAACGAATCGTCGTCCATTGCCGAATACGACGACAGATTGGCCTTTGTAATGACCGTAATAGCAGAGCTAAGTGTGGAAGGGAATTCGGGTGGACTGTCTGTAAAATTGAGACCCACACGTTGTGTCAGAGCAATTTACAATTTAGAGCCAATTGTTGTTGTGTCGGATATGCGGATACGCAGAAAAACGCACGTGCGCACACACACATACTCACGACCGCAAAGATTGATTTATCATATATGTACACACTTTAAGGAACGGATATACGTGCGTGCGCGTCCGTGCGTTCAAATGCGGATACGAATCAATTTTAACAAAACGAAAAAAAAATGATTGTAGTTTCGGGTTTAGACAGCTTCTTATGGAATTTGATTGTATGCAAAAAGAATTAACAATGAATACAATAATTGTTATTATGTAATGTCATATGGTTAAATAATTTATAAGTTATTTTTTAGCCAAAAAACTGATTGTTGTTTATTATCTACCACAAAAAAAAATACTAAAGTTTTACGGCCAAAACTGGTCACCAAAATCTATATTATATACTGATAAAGATCATTTCAAACAAAACTCGCAAACTATTTCCTAGTCTAATCAAGAATTTACATAAGCGTCAAACCGTCAAGCAAAGGAAATTACTCCGCATAAAAATCGAAGGGTTTCAGGTAAAGGTAGTTGGATAGTGTAATAATTTGAATTCGGAGAAGAAATTGCTTACCGCCTGATGGTGAGAAGTTGAACGGTTTGGGGCCCACATGCGTTTGTCTGCGCTGAAGCATCAATATAGGCTTGGAAGCTTCGTTGGCTGACGATGATCGAGTCCGAGTAATCGGACCGAAATCGTCACGCTGCCTTACTATGGCCGACATCGCACTGTTGGCATTGGAATATCTATTTAGTTTATTCATTTACGTGGTACGTGGCATATTTTTGGCATATTTTTGCATTCTGCCTTTGAACTGACCAAATTATTAAACATTAAAACAAAAAACTTACTTTATAATAGTGGTGTGCATATTTTGAGCGATCAATCGATCATCGGTACCCATCCAAAGTTCACCGGCGCCAATGGCACTGTGGCGTCCTACCTCCATGTAGAAGTAACACTGTGAATCTCCACACCTGGAGAGCAAAAATTACAGCGTAAGAAACTGAAATCTTTTCTAGAATATTAACGGCGGCACTTACCTACGAATGGTTGTCAACAAGAATTCGACTAACGGCATACGTGTTTCACCAGAAACTGTAGTAGGAACACCTGTTCGCACCAGCGTCAAAGATTTGTCGGTCAGGCATAAACGGTAGTTACCAATTATGCCCTTGTCCTCTGCTAGACCTCTTCGTTGTACTTGCACTTCCCAGACATGTTCTGTTAATTATATAGAATACAAAGTGTTAGATTGTATATTTATCAAATACAGTTTAAATAATCTGAATGTCAATAGTGTGAACTTCAAAGAATTCGTATATACGCAATATATAATTCAAAATAGCCTTCGTGTGCAGTCAGTCATGAGGATGTCTTGAACATCTTATCAATTTCTTATACATATGCCTGACTAGTGTTTACACTGTATAAAGTTGACATTATGCATCCACTACGGGAATACAATTTATATATGTATACAGCTAAACATTTAACAGTATAATTTTAAAAATGGTTTTTGAAAGGTAAAATGTTTATTGATTTATAGAACACACATTTTAAAACATATAAATTGCTGACTTTTTTCAATAAAATAACATTTATATTTTTATATATTTATCTCTTTTTAAGAGGTTTTCAAGTTTAAATATATGTCGACTGTACGGATACATATATAAGGTATGTGTATGTGTGCGGATAAATCTATGGCTCACACATTTGGCTCGTACATTAATACATTTGGTTAGGGGATCTAAAAATAAAAGAAGAAACAATTCCAGAGGTTCACGCATGCCGGAACTCGAGAATATACCGTGATATCTTCCGTGCGTTAATGACTCCCGCGTGTGCGACTTATTTGAAATAGCCATTTGTTTTGTATTCTCTATATATGAGGGGGGAGTCTTGTTTGCCAGCACAGTGTTATAAATGCGTTATATAGAGAACACTCACTGTTTACATGTTAACAGAAAAGACATACTACATTTCATTATAAACTATATTTGCTATACTTTGGATATTTTATTTATGAATATGTGCTTTTTTATAAATGTATACTATAGAAAATGTGTGTAAAAATCAATTATTTGATAGCTAGATAGTAGTATCTTTTGAATTTCTATTACAATTTTTAACTAAGAGTGCGATCCGTTAAGTATTAAGATAACGACATGACGTCACATAATTTTGCATGCTAATATAATTATTTTAATTAATTAATTAAATTTCGAACAGAATTAAATATAAAAATATTATTTTTATATTGTATTTAGGTATTTAAAATATTAAAAAGGCGGTTTTTTTAAAATATGTTTATAATTGTTAATTGAAAAATAATAAATAAAAAAATATATATAAAATGCGGCATCGCACACTGGCTCTATGTCCCACAAGGGATTACAGGATCCAATGAGATGAGAATATATTCAGAATATCGAGAATATCTAGAATATATTCTGAATATTCAGAATATCTGTACAATATGGTGTACATTAAATCCAACATAGAATTTCCCCTCGACTACTGTTTAAGATGGAAAATGTGTACGATTAGATGTGTTGAGCCTCAAAGGACTATGTCGATAAAATTGACATTCCATCTTCATTGTGAGAATTTTTTGCTCTCTTAAATAAAAATGACTGCTTTTTTAATTGTGCGAACATACTATATATTATATATGACATACTAAATATGGTTTAAATCCACTGTATTTAAAAAAAAGTTATTATAAAACAATAAAACAACATAATTTATATTTATATATCCGCTGGTCGCGGATGTTCAATCATGAGCACGTGCGCGTCTCTCTCATTATATTCCAAAAAGGCTAAGTCGTTAAAGACGCCAGCACTTTAGAATCAAACTATATATACGTTTGTATACGGAATTAATTTTATGAGGTATGGGCTGTTCCGAAAATTTCAAACAAGATATCTTCATTTAACCAGCCATCAAATATGTTCAATGTACATTGCAATTACGTTTATATACCTCGCGCAAAACGGCAATAATCGTAAAACGCAGGCGAAAATGTCTGCGATTGTCATTAATGTTCATTGTTAACCCTTTGGCCGGGTGGACGAAAAGAAACACACAGTTGCTAATCCTATAAGCAGCGTGTCTTGGCTTTAATTAATGCTAAACGCGTAATTATATACATATGTACATATGTTCTATATATTCTTTGAATTCGAAGGCAAAGTTAAACGCTTAAAATAAGATGCAATAGCGCGCGTTAGTGCGTATAATGCCGAAAATGATGCCTGTGCTAGCAGCTGCTATTTGGTGTGCGTCCCTCATATATAATGTATATGTTTGCCTGTGTACGTGTTTTGCTGTTGGTGTGCGTTTACTTTTGAAAATGCACTAGCACCGAGAAGTGCATAACACAGCGCGCGCACGCGTCTTGTCGCATCGCGTGATCTCGTTCTTATCAAATTCGCCTTATTATTATAATTCAGCGATTCGGCAATGATGTCTAGAGCACCGCTGCACAAATGCATATATTGTATTTTTGTATTATTTATATTATATTGCATGTTGTCTGCAGTGTACATTATGCAAACTGAATATATATATATATATATATATATATATATATATGTATGCATGCTGTCGTTGCGCGTGCATTGCATACGTATAATAAACATACACTCAAACACTATTATAATAAATAGCGTCAACGCGTCGCGTTTTAGTTTGCATGCAGATACATACACTTTATTTGTAGAATGCGCGGCGCATATAAATAAACACCTATCTTAAATGCATTAATATAGATCAGGCGCGCGACTTGTCGTCTCGTCTATTTTTGGAAGGGCCGTTTTTGTAAATGATTTCAGATTCATATATGTATATATCACATATACGTACTCAAACACTCAAACACACATACAATCAGAAAATAGAAATCATGCGCCGTTGTCGAACACAGTTGTTGTGTCTTCGCGCGCGAATGAACGGACGACAAATAAAATGTTTTTCTCTATATAAGAATATAGACGCATGCATTATAAAATGTGCAGTTTATATTGTATATAAATATATGTTTGTATGTGCAATACAATCAATAAATAACGTTATTTGCGCGGAGTATCACAGTTTCAGCATATTTATGGCATTGGAGACCATTATGATCTTCTGTATAGATATAATTGAAAATAACGATGTTCCGCGACATATTCTCTATAATATGTACCTTTAATTATTATTTAAAGATT
>JANSTU010001128.1:0-19162 GCA_027564075.1 Bolitophila hybrida
GGAGTAGCACAGCACAAACAGCCCATTAATATGACCTGACCACTCGTGTGAACCCGTAATGGTCAATGAATCCGGTGTGCGGCATCACACACTGGCCCTATATCACACAAGGGATTACAAGATCAAACGAGACGAGATAGTTTTTCTGATATTATCTGATATTATTCCAAATACAAATTAGAAATTTTGCTTTCAAAAACTTCACTAAAATTTCTAGAAACTAATAGCCATATTGCATTTCGGAGCATTTATGGTTTTGCAGTTTAGAATATCAAACATATCTGATAAAGTGTTGGATTACAATATTCTATTGCATCTGCCACAGAATTACTAAAAATTTGGGTAGTCAGCCGAATCTTCATTTTTTTGTTAAAATGCGCATATTTTGGAGATATAGAGATATGCACGGTGATCTTTCTTGTTATTCATATTCGGAATCGTAAATTATTATTATTATGGTTGATTGATGATTATTGTTATATACAGGGTGCGTGTGTATATGTTAATTATTTCGAAATTAAATATTTTGGAAAGTCACTCGTCGATCAAGAGAGTATTGATGAGGAATTATTAAAAGATGGCACAGACGATACCAAAAAATTGTTGAACTGATAATTGCTAAATGGTGGAGATTGATTACTCGAATCTAAAACCCTAATAGATTTAAGATTTTTTTATCACACTCAAATAAAGCAATTTGAATGTTTGAATCGAACCACAGTTGCTGTTTGACAGGCTTACTAACAACAGAGATATTAAGGAGATTAAGAGCAATCCGGTCATCAATTCATCAACCATTAAATCAATGTTAGTCGAGTTAAATACATAATTTTAAGCCATTGCAAGTGCATCGCTTCTTAGGTTCTCAACATTATTGTATTTAATTTTCCTTTTGTAGTTCGGGAGTTCATGTCCGATAAAACATCATTTAAAATGTCCACTTCATCAGTAGCTGGTGGTTTATAAAATACACCAAACAGATCTACTGAAGATGGAAATATAATTTCTAAAAACAGATAGTTACATTTAAATATAGTATAGTATACAGTATAGGAACAAATTATAAATAATTTGGTGTTTGGGCGTTCACACACACACACAATCACAAAACACTCCTACAAACACTAATTGAGGCACTCATTCACTGGTGTAATAATAACTTATCATTTTGAATTCACAGAAATTGGAGATGATGGATGATTACAGCTTCAATGCTTCTATAGAGTTTTGCGTGAGCATGACTTTCTTAGAGTTAAAAAGCACAGAACTTCTTATGGGCAAACAGAGCCAATGAATAGTAGGCCAAATCTTTTAACTGCTTTTCTAGTAAACGATGTATGCAGTCACTAGTTCAGAGGTGGATGTCCAACATAGTTGGAACGACTCCATCCTCACTTAGCATTTTTAATAAATATTGATGAATAAACGGTCAGGGTTTTCCCGTTGACTATTTTTTTCTTCTAAAAAAAAAAAAAAAAAAACAGCAGTCCAATGAAAAGTGGTGTTTTAGGCGCACATACAAATTTATAATTTTTATTTTTTTTTATTTTCAGTAAATGTTTCTTTCCGTAAATCTGTAAATCACAAAAGATTTGTTGATTGATGTTGACGCTGATGATATTTTTAATCTAATAAATGGTTACTCTTTTTTCTACATAATACAGCGAATGAATCGTTTCAAAGAACATCTTGTTTTGCTGAAGTTTTCAATGTTCAAGCGCTAACAAATCCAAAAAATACTTTTACATGATTGTTGGTAACGTGCTTGTTCGTTACGTACACATGCCACACACATGGTTATAAGCACGCAGGAATGATTTACTTCAGTATACATTTTGAGTTATATCCGGCATTTTGTACGAACATACTCGTACATTGGTGTACTAGTAGAACACATTATCTACGTGCACTTTTACGGAGGATGCCGCAGATGCTGAAATAATGGTTGCTCATAAAACGAAAAGCTTTAAAAGCTATAACATGAGAGCATACGACTACCGAGAGATTCATGAGTGAAAAAATAAAGCCCACATCGGAAACAAGATAAATTGATATTTGACTTGTGTTTGTGAAGTACACAGAAACAGAATTTGTACAACCGCACTTTTTAATAATTTTGCAATTATCTTTAAATCAGGATAAACGGACTTATATATTAATTAATGCTGTTTTAGAGTATAAGTTTGCCTTTAACTGAATCCATCATTTAATTCAATCATGTGCAAATATATAAGATTTTTAATTATAATTTTTAAATAAATCGTATAGAATGCAAAAGCAATCCATATCCATATTTATACAAAATCTCAGTTTGGCTTCTTCACTGTTTGTTAAAAAAACCTTCTTCGATAGTAGAAGTACTAATTTATTGCATTGAGCAATAATTGAAAGGAATTTTTCAAAAAAATCCAATCGATTTTACAATATATTCTTTCCAATTTGGGGCTTAATATTTTATAAAAATTATTGATGTTGTTGTAAGCATTATATTAAAGAAATTACCAGATTATAAATTTTCTTTGGTAGTATTCTCGAATCCTTCAAACCTACCTAAAATTGCTCTCCTGAGTGGAAAAAGTCTTTAATACAAACATATTTTTTACAGCTCTCCGTTCTTCAAATAAAAACTTTAAAGTAGTAGTCTTACTTTAAGCATTATTGAAGGCAAATATTGTTTGAAATTCTATTGTAACAATTGACGATCCTTGCGCTATAATGGATATATAATAAATTGAAAAGTCCAGAAAATCCCGAGTTTTATCGAAACGGCTTATTAAAACTACCGGTAACGATGATCGAGTAATGGTATTGCTGCTTGTATGTCTGACCATCTCTTCTGAACAACTGAAGCTATCCACCTTATATATTGTTAGACACTCGTAAAAAGCGGGAAGCGAGATTATTCTTCCTGCTGCATTATTAGAGTGCAGAAGCAATGCTTATATTCTGTTGAAATTACAAACAAATGAAAATATAAATTAGATTATGAAAGTATCAAAATGCGCCTTTTAACCTTTTTCAAATGATACACAAGTGCAATCACTTATTTTAATTTTAATTCATATTATATACATACTATTATATTTAACAACATTTGTAGATAATTTATTATCTGATATATTAGCTAACCACTAATACTACATTCCAATTTTTTTGTTTTTTTTTCTTAAAAAAATCATATCTCGAAATCCTATCCATATAATTTATATATTTAGTTTAATTATTGTCATTAATTAAGTCGACAAAAACCAGCTCTCAATATGTAATGAAATGTATTTTACATTTTATACACCTTTTCATAAACTTTGTGACAAAGTATAATTAATTTTGAAGAACATTCACTTTAGTAGAAAGTTAATTTTACTATTTAACAAAATGAATATTACTTTACAATCAAGTTTGTTTACCTATGCTCACCGTGAACGAATTGTTAGAACACTCGTGTACACGGATTTGATGGTGTTAAAAATTGTTTTGGAGTTGTACAAACAAACAGATAAAATATTTAATCAAAACTTCATTAATTGTCCCAGGACAAGCAGGTTAGACTATTTTCGTATATAATTAAATATCCTTTTTATGTAGTAGTACACTTATTAGCATCCCAGTTTTCGGTTTATTAATTATTTACAATTTTTGAACAATAAAATAAATTTCCAAAAATGTAGAGTTTTTTTATCTTCTTTTATACGATACTTCAAAAGCGAATCTTTTTATGAAACCTTTCTCCACGGCAACAGCTTCAAACGTATGAACCAGGCACATCGAGAACTTTTATTCAATTCCGATTAAACTTTTCTCAGTTTTCATAAACTGTGGTTAACAATGGTTGATGGAAATGTTGTGCAAACTCTTACACAGGCTTGTCTTGTCTTCATCTTGTGCCGTATGTAATGAAAAACAGTAAGTAATAATAACATTTATCTATCTTATTTGAGATGGTAATTACATTAATTATTATATGAATAATTAAGATTGAAATAATAGAAAGCTATATAAATCCTTTTTGAAACCACTTACGGAGCGGTAATTTTTGATGGAAAATGGTAAATGGTAAGTTGTTTATGACATGAACAAAATGTGATGT
The DNA here is from genome assembly GCA_027564075.1 of Bolitophila hybrida. Classification (NCBI taxonomy): domain Eukaryota; kingdom Metazoa; phylum Arthropoda; class Insecta; order Diptera; family Mycetophilidae; genus Bolitophila; species Bolitophila hybrida. The sequence goes on from JANSTU010001128.1 coordinate 4,088, forward strand.
ATGTTATGCAACCGATTATGACTATGAGATGTGCGGGTTGAATGACAAGGTGTTTGGAATAGATAACTAGGTTTTTTATTATAGATTAATTTAAATAGAAAAATAAGTGGCATATATGTCTCATTGGATCCTGTGATCCCTTGTGGGACATGCTCTAACACTAACAACACATAACCGATGGTTATGAATCTTAATTTTGCCCTAGCGCGACTCTGAAATAGGTTATTGGTTTGGAATAACGAAACATAAATTCCATCAATTAACATATACACACGCAACTCTTTCAACGGATGAATTGAACCATTGATGTCAATAACATTGTCTGATAAAAAAGAGATTTATTTTTGTATCAGAGAATGTTATTGACATCGGTTCTTAATTTGGCTGAATCAATTGAAGAAAAAAGTCGACGAAACATTGGGGCGAAATTGTTAAGTAAATCAATATCGCATTTATATGACATAAAAAATAGACATTCCAGGAATGCTTATTTGACTGCAATGTTTAATAAGAGCTGGGTTTATTAGTAATAAACAAATCCAGAAGAGTAGAAGAGGCTGATGTAAAATGAGTAACTTAATTATTAATAATTTCCATATAAAATTGTAGAAATAATTGTCGAAACTATATAGTTGAATTTGATGCAATTAGCATGTTTTGATTAAAATCACCAGTTAGTATAACTTTATTATATAATGGGGGGAAATTAGGTAAAATATCTTCTAGAATTGTTAAATCATTTATTGAGGGAGTACACCAAAAAGGGATTTTTGAAGATTGGAACACACATTCAATGAGAAGATATTCAGTTGTAAAGGATTGATCTGAAAATTTACAATTTTAGTTAGCACCTCGTCTACCAGTCCGATTGTGAAGAAGTAGGCTAAACCCATTAATTTTAACAGTTTTATTCGAAATATAAGGTTTAAGCTACGTTTCAGATATCGCTATTAAGTGTATATCAATTTTAGGTGGCAAATATTTAAAGTGTTGGTACTATTTTTAAAAACAGATTTGAATACAAGTTAATGAACAACATGATACATTATAAAAGTCATTAGATATGGTAGGACTTGACAGTTGTACTGCGCCAGTTCAGTTAGCCACACCTTACACCTACCACCAACAACTACTGCACTTACATATTACCGATTCGATAAATTTTGAAAACAGCTGATCCAGTAATATCGAAATTATGGCATCTAATAAGACCGAAGTTATAGCATCCAATAAGAAACCTAAACGAATAGGCAATTTTCGGAATTGTGAATTCTACCGTAGAATATTAGCCTTGTAAGAAAAAGACTTTCTTTTCCTTTTGAGTCGTTGGCCGGTGCGCACGAATTAAACAAAATAAATATCGAGTTGAGTCATCGCAAACGCAAAATCTGAGTATGATAATAATTGCCGACCTGAGGAGAATTAGAATTTGGAATTTGTGTAAGTGAGCTTGGATTCTACCGCAGTAGATAAACATCGTTGCAGGGACATATCGCGTCTATTTGAGGAAAATTGGAATCATAACAGCATCTTCATCGATACTATACGCCGTATTAGACCATCTATTCCGCAAAGTCAGTGTTGTGAATCGGCCCATATTATTGGAGTGCATTATAAGCGAACGTGAACGTGTGCGAGATAGTGCTTGTGTATTAAATATCGTGACGTCTGCAACCTTCAATGAGATTTAAAAGAGCATTATTTGTGAAGAAGATAATGTCGAAGATAATCATCGGTAAATGTGTGTTTGTGCGTCCTTCAACAGGATAAATACTTATCTATGTGTGGAGCATCATCAGCATCATATTTCGGATATATATATGTACATATTGAACTCAAGTAAGGCATTTAGTTGGCAGGTTCGAGTTTTGGACGGGAAGAACGATCCACGACGAGCTCGATGCTCGGGGCTGAACGTAGTCAGGCGAAGTACACAAACCAGTGGGTCGACAGGAGGTAAAAATACTGGCGCTTAAGTCGGCCGATTGTTTAACCGTCCTAATTTCTTTGAATTGTTCTGCTTTCTGATATTTAATTTTCGTATTATATAATATAGTTTAATTTTATTATATAGTAATATACGAACGCAGATGAGTACACAATAAAAAAATCGAGATGTTGATTTTTTTTTTAATTTATATAACAATAGTTCAAAATATATTATTTCAATAATTCATGTGCCCAGTATTGGGGCTTTAGTTGTCGTCCATGGCCTTGGTTAGGCGATCCACTTTTCTTTGTATCCGTCGCGGTATCCGTTAATCCAGGCACATATACGAGCCCATCTTTAGTGAACACCGAAGTTAGGATTTTGTGGTTGTGAAGCGTGAAATTTTCAATGGAAATTCTGTTAGTAGTTTGGAAATTAATGCTTTTCACAATCAATTATGTATAATTTAGAAAATTATTTACGGTCACATTGAACGACATACATCGCGAGGATAGGTCAGCTTGGCTGACGAGAGCGCAGTCGCAATTATATTTTATATGCTCCTGAAAAATAATTAACTGACATTGAAGATAACTTTGATGTTGGTGTCTCCCCTCAACATGTCAGAATTAGGTTTATGAACACGTTTAAAAAAATCCTACGTTCTATATTTTAATGGCGAAATAAGGGGTGATCCAGAAAATAGTCAAAAACGTGCAAATGAAAAACTAGGAGTACAGTTTGAATTTAGAAAATAAGGCGAAAGTATAGGAAAGCGAAAACTCGATTTTGAGAAAAAGTCCCTCCTCTTTTTTGGGGTCATTTATAGACCCCAAAACCACAAAAATTATTTGGCGCTATCAAAACTCTTAAGGGTGAGAGAGCGTCTAAGTTGTTAAGAAAACAGTAAATGTCATTTTTTGAGAAGGGGTGAGGTGATACCCAGGAGTGTGGGGTATCAATTGAAAGGTATTTTAAATACCTATGTTTTTAAAAAAAAATAAAAAATAATAAAATCGGACAACTTTTAAGGGAGATAAGGGCAAAAAGGTCACATAAAAAATGTCTGTAGTAAAATTATAGGTGACATTATAGCGCATCAAAATAATAAAAAGAATGAAACAAATTATAGGGTATTATTTTGAGAAAAATGCAATTTTAATAAAAAAAATCACAAAAGAAATATTTAAAAAATATTTTGAAGAGCAATTACATCAAATTTAAAAGTTGTATGTAAATAATTTATAAAATTGGTTATTTAATAACCTACAAAATAAGTCCTATCTCTTTGTCTTGGGAGAAATATTGACAAAGTTAAAAATAATTATGTGTTGGTATGTACCACTCCAAACATGATTTTTTAAACACCCTGTATCTCAGTGGGTGTTGAAAAGCGCACCCCCACCCATACAATTTTTTACTCAGAATGAACCAAGGAAAACGTGGTAAGGTTATTTACCTCATAAGGTGGGACACCCTGTATATATGATATATATAATATAATCTTATAAAATATTATATCAACATCCGCGCTCAAATATTTACTGTTGAAGAGTCTTCTATTTGACATAAATGCTTTTCTGGCTTTTAACAGTTGAATGTTAACATGATCCGTAAAGTAAAGAAATTGATCTATATTGATACCCAAATATTTGTCTATAGTATTATTATCAACCAGTATCCGCCGATCTGCGTCAGCATGGATTGAAAGTCCCTCCAATGCTCATTGACATTTCTGTTTGCAGACCTCAGTGGGGTTCTTCATAGAATTTTCTCACAATTCGCATCTTCTACTTAAACAGATAGGAAGATATCTCGTCGAATTTGGTTTGCTTTTGCTCTTGAATGGAATAATTTGTTTTGCCATGTAAGTTTATAATTATATCATCAACGTATTCGATGCGTCGTTTTTATTTCTGTAATATCATATATGATATATATATATATCATATGAATATATTAAAAAGCCAGAAGTCGTTGACTGACCCCTGTTGAAGGCCATCGTATACTTTATATATACTTTTTTTTTCTAAGGTTTGATGAATTGTAAAGGGAGGTAGACACTGGGATTTTTGCTTGTATAAAATTCTGACTTTCTGAATAATAGTCGAATGTGTGTTGTGAGATATTGCGGGCACTCTTGAGTGCCACGTTGTATTACTCCTCCTTAGAATGAAACGGGGCGTCTAATACAGGAGTCAACAGCAATGTCTCCGGAAATCTGGAGTCAGCCAACAAGTAACTGTAACTGCATGTAACTGCTCGATGGAGCTTGTAAACGCGTAAAATGTCATTTTATTGTAGACGTATACCATATTGCTGAATCGTGGACTGAACCAGGAAAGTTAGCATCGGCATAGGTTTTTCTTAAATGAGCGTTGCATACTGCTAGCATATTAATATTGTAGAAACTCTTTCTATTATAATATAAATATTCATTTTCACGGGTGCTAGGTTGTTGAATTGCAACTTGACATCCATCGATAGTTCCAATAATACCGGGCATTTTTAAAAATTGTTGAAATGCAGCTTTCGTTGCAGACATTTCGACTGTTTTGGGAATCTTAATATGTTCTCCAGTCAATTTACCAAGCGCTTTTGTTACTAATGTATTGCTTCGTTTTGGATTGGGCAAACATTCGGTTATCGCGAGATGGTTTCTGGTAGTTACCATGTGCATTTAAGTGCAAAGCACCCAAAAATCGTAGTGTAAACGGAATATGTGAACTGTATATTATCTGGAGATCAATTTTCCTTTCTTCTAGTATAAACATTAATTGCTTAACCGTTTGCTGCGGGCCTATTCTAAGTGAGTCACTTTATCGAAAACGGTATCCGCAGGACAAAAAGTGGTCCACCGGCTACTGCCAAAATCTGCAACTGACATTTCAATTCGCCTTATTTCTAGCAAGTATGTTTTTATAAAAAGTGTACGCGTCAAACAAAAATTATCACTTTAATCTCGCAAGCTTTTTAGAATACTAGCGTTATTGCGTCTAAAACAATAAAATATAATATTTATATATATATATATATAATATATACAGTATTGTTATCAATCAAAAATACCGTGCTTCATAATTGTAATCCGCTTCTTCAAGACATAATTAGTTCGATGAAGTTCATTTCGTAAAAATATTTTCAAAAATAATACATAAAAGACAACAAAAAATCATCGAATCTATCCCATTATCCAGGTTAACCAATTTATAATTGAATCGAAAATCTAAATTTGTATATTTTAGCTGATGCAAATATTTTTCTCTCTCTCTTGATCGATGGACACATGTCAGCTAATTATTTGTCTGAAGTACTCGTATATTGACGAAAATTTGGAAGTTTCAGAAGACTTTTTAGACCTAGTCTCAGTACATGCCACTTCAAAAGGATGTGACATACACTTAGCTTTGAATTTTTTGTCGCAAATTACGGAGGGTTCCGTCAGTTTGTCCGAAATCTGCACGGATAGTGCACCAGTAATGGTTGGCAAAAGATCAGGAACTATAGGACAACTGAAAAAAGACAATATAAGGAGTGTACCGAATGAAATTGTTCAAAGCTAAAAATTATAGGTTATTAAATACCGATGAACTTATCAACAATCGTCAGTTTTGGGTCTTCTTTAAAACAAAAGTGGTTAATTCACAAATAGCAAAGCGTCAAGAAATTGTGCGCAAATATTTAGAAAATGATAAACGCTGCTATAGGATTATAGCAAAAGATGTTGGAGTGAGCCGCCACACAGTAGGAAGGGTGATAAAACGGTACAACGAGTCCCTTACGTTAGATCGGTAACTTCGGTCTGGGAAAAAGTCAGGTCCACGAGACTCTAAATTAGAGAAAAAAGATCGTCAACACAATCTTTAAGAAGAGGGAAACCTCTGTACGAGATGTGTCAAAAAATGTGATGTGTCAAAAAATAAATAAATGTTGATTCAAAAATAAATCAAATAATAAATTGATTAATACCAACACACCGTTTTAATATTTGCTTATTAAATAACACCTTTTTAATATTTCCTTACTACTTAAAATAATCGTGGAGAATTGCAAACTATTTCAGCTAAAAAAAAAACAGGTTGTGTGGCGACGAATTGTGTGGCGACGAATGGAGGTGCTGTGACACTGTCGCCGAAGCGTTACTGTTACAAAACGGGGGAGGGGGAGGTTAATTAATCAGTTGGGATCAAGCATTCTCCCCGTACCTAGCTGACCATTGGAACATCTTTCGCAAGGATATATGCAATATTACCAAGTTGCAAGTCCCAAGAAGTTTGGTCTCTCGAGCATTTCCAACTTCGCACAGTAGTTTTAAAAAACACCTAAAAAAGAGTACATGTGTAAACCTCATATATTGAAAATCATTATTTTCATTGATATGAAATAATTTGTATATATTTTTTTAATTTTATATTATACTTTTAGAGTTTAAAAGAGTTCTTTAAACAGCTTTTAAAAAAAGACGGCAACTTCATAATACCCTCCTTGTAGAACCCCCTCCTTATTTTCGAAGAACTCGGACAGCCACTTTTCACAAGCCTCTTTTGAGACCAACTTTACACCAACGAGGGCGTTCGTCATGGACAGGAACAGGTGGTAATCACTTGGCGCTATGTCCGGGCTATATGGTGGATGCGATAAAACCTCCCATCCGAGCTCCCGAAGCTTCTAACGAGTCATCAAAGATGTGTGTGGCCTGGCGTTGTCCTGGTGGAACACTACAGCCTTCCTATTGGCCAATTCTGGAAGCTTCTGGTCGATCGCCTGCTTCAAGCGGTCCAGTTGATGATTCCCTTCCAATCCCACCAAACAAAAACCAGCAAAACCTTCCTGGCCGTCAATACCGGCTTGGCCACTGTTTGGGACGATTCACCGGCCTTCGACCACGACCGCTTGATATTGTCATATGTGATCCATTTTTCGTCGCCAGCCAACATCCGCTTCAAAAATTGGTCGAGTTGTTTCCGTTTCAGCAGCATATCGCAGGCGTTGATTCGGTACAGAAGGTTTTTTTGCGTCAAATCATGCGGCACCCAACCTTTTTTTGTTTTCACCGGCTCTGAATCGTCGAAACCAGTCCTCCACGAAGGAAAACTTCAAAATAGCGCAAATTTCGGCGTTAGTGAACTCCATGTTTACACGTCTATAACTTTTAAACGCAGTATCCAAACTAATCATGCGTCGTTTTGTTTTGTGACCTACGCACTAAAAATGTATCGGCGTCAATTGACATAAAACGCTTTCCTATATAACCGTATTATATAAAAATTCACACTTTTGTTAACCATCCGTAACTAATGACGCTTTGACCCCTTTGTGAGAAAATAGCAGAACTTTCCGTTAACTATGATAACCCAAAAGTATCACCCTAAAATTGCATGAAAAAATATATTTAAAATTGCCATAGTTATTATTTTTGAAGAAAAGATGTTTTTTAAACTTATTGCATCCTTGCAGATTTTTAAAGCCTTTTTTATATATTTTTTTTGTAAAAATGTCCAAAATACTCTAATTCTGAAAGGTTCAAACTAATATTCTGATTTTTTTAGTCATTTGGAACGATACGGGCCACACGTCAATCATTTAAACATAGTAGTGTCAATTTGACGTTCTTATGACCACTGTGTTATTCCTAGAAACTGTGGCCACCGATGGTTAAATAAAATCACAGTTACACCGACTCTCTTAGTGTTCTTATATTATTAATAAACATATTGTGGTTACATAAAGAAAAATCTTATTATACATCGTACCAACTTATACTATTTGTCCACCTCAATTTCGAAGACCCATCAAATCAATGCCTTTTCAATAAAATATTTATTTAGTTTCATTATTTATTTGTTCTTATTTCAAAACAAAATTAATATGTTCGCCACACAGACAAGTTTTCCAACGCAAGCATAAAGAATTATAAACAGTTCCAGAAAATAGTTCGGAAATATCTCGTATTTAGTAATTATTTTATATGTTCGAATACTTTTTTATAAATAAAATAATCAAGTATCATAATAATATCATAATAATCTATAATCAGGTATCATACAAATATTTATACATTATTTCTTTTTTGAAAATTCAACCGTTGGGACCCCATTTACAGTGACCAGTGACCTCTCAGAAACGAATTTTCTCGGCTTTGTCACGATAACTCATGACATATTCATCTAAAATGAAAAAAAACGAAGTAACGTAAATTTATTCAAAATTTGAATTTTTGGGCGGCGTTGAACAAAAAATTTAATGTTTTGGTAAAATCTGAACCACATATTGTCTTGTAATTAGTTGTGAATAAAAAAATAATAATGTGATAATGTCATTTTGAAGAAGTGTGAAAAATTTAAACATTTTGACAACCGATTTCAAAAATATTGTTTCGAGAAAAACGCGATTGAAGTTTAAATTGTAATAACACAAAAGAAAATTATTTTTTTCAACTTAGAATCGTCGATTCGCCTGTGGCGAATTCTTACTTCTCGAGTTCCAGTGTCAGTTTTTTTATCAGCTCTGAATATGCGATTTTAAACATTTGTTCAGGCATACTCGTAGCTGTTTCGACCAAGTTTTATATCCATACCGTGCATAAAAAGTAATAAAGCTGAGATCCCTTCGTTGAAAGTCCCAGCAGCGACAAATGCAGCAATCTCGACTATTCGAACCAGCAAGCAGTGATTTGGAGTGATTTTCGAAATTATCTGGTTCTAACTTTCTTTATTATTTTGCCTAAAAGTACCGCTTCAAAAGCTTTTCCGTGCTGAGTTATTCATACATGGGCTTGATATTTGATAAAACGTAATTTGGTAATAATAGTGTTTGAATGATGAATGAATTTGTTAAAAGTCGTTTTTTAACCCCTTAACATATACCACACTGCCACAGATGATCTGTTCTGTCTCTAGATCTTCTCCAATTATCATGTGCCTTGTCTCTATCGATTGACGCAAATTCAATTTCATTGTTTATACATAATATCTAGCTTCTCTATAAAGAAAGTTCTAATTAAATTAAATGTGTCATCCAATATAGCAACTATCAGTTCCTCTGCAAGTTCAATCAATATGATATCACTGTTGTTTTTTGTTCGAAGATAGATACCGTTGCCGTTTTTTTTTAATCATCATTTTAAAAATTCTCCCTAAAGTTGACGATTTTGATAAAGTAAACTTCAACTACTATTGCATTGAAATATAGAACATACTTTATGTCTAAAAGTCCATTTCCATAGGATTAAATCAAGTAAAATACATCAATTAGTAACTCATCAAAAATCATTGTCATTCCAAAAGTATGACATTCCACCAACCAACATTGACATTTAATCATAGTATTGCCACATTTTATACAATAAATTACATCTTGTCAAGATCACATACGCCATTTCTATAAATGCACCTATGAAACACACATAAAAACACCTCGTAAAACACGTTTCCAATGACATTCACCATCAAAATCAATATCGTCGCCTCGCACCTGCATTTTCCATGTGCAAAATTCCGTGCGACCAAAAACAAATCTTTGCTCTCGTACTATATACATTATACATACTAAACACATTTATATGACAAAAAACGTACAATTGTACAAACACTGATAATAAAGCCAATTGCACAAATTAGAGTCAATGCCAACTAAATTCAAGTGCGCAATGCATTCGCGCATCATAAAATACACTAACAACATTGTTCAATGTGCACAAACGTATTATATCTATATATTATAATTTATATATTCAACAAGCTTGCTCGATGCGATAATACGATATTTTTCAAATTATTTTCAATTGTAAAAACCATATCTGAAAATTGAATCGTATTTTATTTTTTTTTGTTTATGATGTGCGGTTTTTGTGTTGCGTGAGAAACGCAAAAAACGCTAAAAAACACTTAAAACAAACTTGTGCGTTCAATTACTACAAGAAGTTGTCAGATCACTTTGTTGACTTCCTTATATCGTGGTTTGCGTAGTGCTAATAAAATTACAACAATACCGAAAAAACAGCATCTGGAAAAAGTTCAAGGTAATACATATTACCGCGCAATCAGAAATACCTTGCTGCGGCGAGCATGCGCGCTCAATCAAGACAAAAAATTACACCTTTTGTGTACATATACTCGTCCATATAATAATATACACAATTCATCGCAATTGCAAGCCAGTATTATTTGTCTGTGTATGGGTTGGTATACAATGATAGAATATATGTACATATATTGTGTGCTAGGCTGGCAACAAGTCGATAATAGAATATTGTGTTGAAGTGGTATGTTCTGTAACTTCAAAGCTTGCCAAACATCGTTTCAATTAAACGCTGCAATTTGCAAAGCCTATTGCGTACATATGTTGTATCGCAGCGCATTTTGTGTTTGTTTGTTTGTATGTGTGTGTTTGTGTGAATGTGTGGTTTTGTGGAGGTTATGTCTGCAAATGAAATCAAACTGATACCTCTATTACAGTATTTACACTTGGAACCACACGTGGTTGTGATGCGGTTGAAATGACGGCAATCGAGCTTTTTACAAATCAAATGACACTGGAATCATTTTGGTCAATAGAAAACTTTATACGTTCATGGTGGCTTTTTATATGTTGTATTACAAGGAGCTTTACTTTAGTTAAACTACTTTTTGTCTTCGGCTTAAAAGCTTGCTTTCGCAAATTGATAATTTTTTGGTATAGAGGAAATGTGGCTACAGCCTAAGGGTAAAACACCAACCACCTTTTCTCTGTATTTTTGTTTAATGGCCTGCGCAAGAACGCCAGATGTCCTTACTAATTTCTTGCCTAAGCCGAATTAGGACAATTTTGTCATTTTTGTGAAAATGATAATTACCTCGATAAACCCTACAAATGTTTTCATAAATACTACTTAAAATACAATAATAAAATAATTAAAAACACCTAGACAAAACTAAATTAAATGCGCATCTAGCATGTTAGAAAATGTCTTGGGCACGACTTAAAATATGTAATTAATTAAATAAATATATACAGAAACGTCAGCTTTTATGGTGTTATCGCAGTTGAGCACACACTCACCCATATATACACACATGGCCTCAAACACCTCGCGCAGCACGTCGACTGGTTTATAGGCATATGCGTTATTGATTACAGTCGTGCACCTAATTTATAGTGTGTGTTCGAATGCATGTGCATTTAGAGTTGTATATACACATACTGGCCCAAGGAAATGGCACTGCAAATGTGTATTTTTGCTTGACCTAATTTCTAGCCCATATGTATTCAAAGTGAAATGCACGATCGCATATTGCATTAAAAAAAATGCAAGAGATAGAAAAAATTGCTGTGAGAATAATTTGATTTTGCGCAGTTTTTCCATTTCCATAAAATTTTAACTTCTGGCAAAATATACGTTCTCAAATCGAGTTTATTCTTATGAAAATGTACAAATTAAGTGGAGGCGACTTATATTTCGATAGCTATGTATGTGTGTATTTCTGTGTGTGTGTGTACTTCATATACATATATAAGCTATACTAAAATATAGAAAACGCTTGTGGCGAGGTTCGCTCGCACGCTCAATTTAATGTTGGGGATAAAATGTACCCAGCCGCGCACACTCGCACGCACGCACGTACACGCTGATGAGCTTTTCGGGGTTTAGAACAACAAAGCACGTAAACACCATTATCGGGAATTATACGAACAATAAATACATTTATACTGTATGCGTATATACGCTGACGACGTACGCTCGAGTTAATTGTATTTAAGGCCTAATGATGCATCAGGATTAGCGCATCCACACTGGACATATAATCATCGTGGCAAATAGAGGATTTCCACAGTTTATATATCGTGTTTCCCATGACAATTAGTCTAGGAATTTCAGAGAGCTCATTTCGGAGAAGAAAAAAAATATTTTAATTATAAACACTATGTAAATAAATAATTAAAATATATTGTGGAGGCTGCGTCGCGGCGAGTCAAGGTGACATATTTTAGTAAACCGAATATATAATTGCGCAAGTATCTTAAGTGCGCAATTGACAAGATACGCACACATTCACACCTGTGTTAATTGCTGAATGTTAATTAGTGAATTGTTGTTTGTGCGGGTTTTCGTTAAACTATACGGATTGTATAATTTTCTGATATGAGGTATGTATATCTTGCATAATTTTAAAAGTAGTGTATTTGGAACTTATTTTTTATAACATTTTTTCTACATAGGGAATGTTTTTACTCTAATGCAAAAAATGATGATGAGACTAAAATGACTATTTTATGATTGATTTTTTTTAACAAGAATACGTTTTATAAATTAAGTTAAATATTCCCTAAATGGTATTTATTAGAACAAATGTTTTACAAAACAGTTTTTGTTAATTTTTACAAAATGAGTACATTCAAAATTACAAAATAAAAAATTAATAATTTCATGTTTAAACCGTATGTTAAACAATATTGTCATATTTTTGACGAAATCGTTTTTTAATTAGAATTTGTGTACTAATACTTATACTTATACGCGCGTACTTATACTTAAAAATCATCAATTAATATATATCAAAAATTAATATTGGAATAAACTTATTATTTTGATTATTTACATTCATATTAATTACCAATTTGTCAAGTCTAAATCGACTAAATAGTAATATTGACAATAAATTAGCATAATAATTTAAATCAGATTATGACAATATTGTCATTTTTCGTGTTTTCACGAGAAACGGATTTTATGACAAAAATATGTAAATTTAGCCAATATTAGTATTTCGTCAAAAAGAACACGGTCGCATTAAATATAAAAAATAGCAAAAATATCCATAATTGTAATTTATTGTTAGAGTTTTCCCAGAGAAAACTATCAACGATTCCAGTGTATATTATAAATATCACTCGCATTGTTTACAAATTTCAATTATTGCATACAAACGCAGTCGAGAAATCTAAATATTTGTACGCACCACCCGCTCTTTTCGTCACGCACTGCAATTCTTCCACTCAAAACTACATATAAAAACAAATTATTTGGTGAACCGAGGCGCGTGGGTGACGCAACACAACAACAATAAAACATATGTTGCAAAATGCAATATTATGGAAATGTATGCGGAGCAACGCATCAATGGAAAACGAACATAAACACATACAAATATGTAAATAATGTGCATGCGCGATTATAATTGAGAATAGTTGTGCACGTTCTTAACCCGTAAATTGTGAAAGAAAAAAAAACCATACAGAAACTCGGTCGACAAGGTGAATACTGAATATAGTACAGAAAAGCATATATCTACATTAAAATGCGCATAATTCACGACAAACCAGCAGCAGCAGCTGAAGTTAATGGTAATTTTTTTGTGTGAATGTGTGTGTGTATATGTTATTTGTAAAGCATCAGCTCGGCACGTGCCATTTCCTATTGTTTCGCTTGAGGAGTTCACTTCCGCCGGTGTGCATATACTATAATATATAGTATGTGGAAACTCTCCCGCGCTCTGGTGACTTGGCATGGAATAGATTGTATACTCGTATTAACGTATATATAGGCCATATTATACTAAATAATATACAACTGTGAGTACAACTTGAGTATATATTGAGAATGTAAAGAAGCGAGTGCTTTTAATGGTGCTGCCCAAACGATCCACCTCCACCACCGAAAACTAATCAATATGTGCTATATTATATTTATTCTTAGGGTATAACATAGTGTGAGTGTGTGTGTGTGTGGCACATAGCGCTTAAATCTACTTGTATTTATGGGATGCATTTCACAAGTTTTACCAAAAGGGAGGATGGGTGGTGAATGCTATATGAAAGAAATGTTTTTTAATAAAAAAAAGTAAAGTAAGCTCTGTGTTATATTGAAGAGAAGTGAAGCTTTATTAGAATTAATTTATTTCATATAAAATTACAGATGAATTTATCATGCTGAAAACCTTTTTGAATCCTCATTGTATAAGGTACTCACAACAATAACTCTAAAACATCTAAAAAAAACATTAAACAGATATTATATATCATCTTAAATCTTTATATTTAAACTAAAAAGTTTATTAATAGTCGGGATTCTTAAAAAAGGAAGGAATTATTTACACTTTTACAAGCATACACAAATGGACATAAAGAAAGGTAAAGTCTGATTATCTGATTATCTAGAAAGTAGTTAAACAAAAGGCCATCTATAACTTATAGTGAGTTAGTTATAAGTGTTATCACACTTCCAATGTACTTCCTAATCTTACCTTTATAAACAACGCTATCTCGATAAACGAACGATTTTTCTAATTTTGTTTAAACATCAAAAATTCAGCAGATGATTGCTGGTTTTCTGAGACCCCTTAGAAATAAGTATCCTCGTGGTAACCAGAAAAACTCGTCTGAAATCAAAAAACCTTTTTTTTCTGCTTTTCTCTGTAGGTCAGTGATTGAGAAAGGTATTCAAATACAATTTGGAAGATTTACATGCTAAAAGTACATTTTTCGGAACAAAGAATAAATACCTTTTTCCAGAAATACATTTTTTTTATCAATATCAATTATACATTTTAAATTTATACTGCGAAACGTGTAGGATTTACTTTATATTATTATTTGATATGCAAAACAGTTCAATAAAACAGCGACACTTTTAATTCAACGTTTTGCTTCTTAAGGTGAGTAATCGACTGGTTTGAAAATCCATCTATATCTACAGTGCGGAATAACACATAAATCTCAAAACCATAACTTTCAAATTGTCAATATGCTATAGCATTGTCAAGAGTCCGTAAAAGCTTCCAAAAAGCTTAAAAATGACAAACTACTTAAATTGTTAAAAAAAAGAATCGTTCATTTGTTCATGTTTTTCCTACTTTGCTCTGAAATACTTTAAAGTTCGTAACTTTCAAAACGTTCAAAACTTTCATTCCAAGCTTATCAAATATCTTCTTGTCTATATATACAGTAGTGTGTAACAAAAGTCTTGGTACAAGCTAAATTTTATTCAAAATACACATATTATTTTATTAAGCGTTTCTTAAAATATTATTTTTAGTTTTCCAAATAAAATATTTTAGAGTTTTCATATATTATTTAATAATAAATATGATCTTGGGGGGGACCGCCAAAAGTCTCAAAGAAGTTTGGCTGGCACGCAGGCCGCTGTATGTGGGCCCATTGTGCCTTCC
>JANSTU010001139.1:0-19161 GCA_027564075.1 Bolitophila hybrida
TCCAAATAGACGAGCACCCAACAGAAGACTTTTTGATTCTATTCATCGCAAATTATGTGAAACTGGCAGTTTTAATACAATTTTTGACAGTGTTCCTCCAATACAACGTAATATAAATCTTGAAAACGAAATTCTACATGAGGTAAGGCAAGATCCAACGATTAGTACTGGTCGTGCTGCTGTCCGAATAGGTACATCAAAATCTAAAATATCAAGAGTACTCCGTGCAGATTGTCAACACGCATACCACTACACTCCTATGCAAGAATTACTTCCAAATGATTATCATTTACGTGTTTTATTTTGTGAGAATTTGAGTTTCATGAGAACATTTCATGAACATATTATAGACACTAAACTATGCAAAGAATCATATTTACATACATATATAAAAGTGGACATAAAAATGAATTCAGTTTTCATAACATTAAATGAACAATTATTAGTTTCATAACTGATTATTGACCACATTTTATGGATCTTTATTATGGTACTGTGCGGGAGGTGAAGCAGTGAGGAGTAGTCTAGGTTAGTGGCTCTCAAACCAGGGGACTTGAGTTCGAATCCAGGTAAAGACATGAAAATGTTTTATCAGACACATTTTCATGTATTTGCGACTCTCATTGGATCCTGTAATCCCTTGTGGAACATAGGGCCGGTGTGCGATGCCGCACGCCGAATTCATTGACCATTACCGGTTTACACGAGTGGTCAGGTCATGCTTATGTGCTGTTTGTGCTACTCCTATTGGAGCTACTGTGATCTAACACTAACAGCACATCCGCGATGGTTAGGAGTCTTAATTTGCCCTGACAACAACAACAACTTTGCAGGGCAAATGCGCATATTTTTGAGATATCTCTATGCACCGAGATCTATCTTGCAATTTTTATATTCGGAATCGTGAATCATCAACGTTATCATACACTTATTGTTCTATACAGTGTGCGTGTGTATATGTTAATTGATGACATTAATGTTCCGTTATTCCAAACCAATAACCTATTTCAGAAATAGGCGACCTCCCAAGAGCCAGGCCTATGCGTTAACCCACTCGGCTATGGCTGTGGTTTCCTTAATAATTATTATATTTTGTTTACTAACACTTTAGAAGAAGTATGGGTTGTATTTGCGACTGGGGACACGGTGCCGAATTTAAATAGCAAGATATAGTAGATCTCGTGCATAGAGATATCTCAAAAATATGCACATTTGCTGTTAGAGTCGCGTCAGATCAAATAAAGACTCCTAATCCTCGAGGATGTGTTGTTAGTGTTAGAGCAAGAACTATTCCCGTCAAACAATTTCAACTTTTTTGCACTTATGATAAATCGAAAAATATAAATACTGATATTTGTGTATGAAATTTGGAAGGCATTTTACGGAATAAAAATGCATCTGCCTAAAAATACGCCTCGAAATAAGGACATTTACACACATTTCAGTTCAGTTTTTTAGTATTTGGTATAAATAGAAGCCGATTGCTGAATGAGCGCTCATAACATCACTATGCAGGAATGTATGGTGAGCGATACAGACTATCTCGAGGACCAGGATCATCTTCACAAGCCAGCATGATACTTAAAGCTCCTACATGACTAGGACGAACAATTACAGGGAGATGTCCCATTTACCACCACTTCAGGAGATTTAGGAAATGGAACACAACGGATACAGATACTACAGCACAGGAGTGGAAAAGAAACTCCTTAGTTTTCCCTCTGACTGATAAATTTAATAATCATACGTAGTTTAAAATAATGTAAATTTCGAATCAATGCCAATGCAAAACGGGTCTCACCAAACCCGATAAAATAATCGAAAATTATTTAATAGTTTTAAAGATAATTTTGTAACGTTTTCGGCAATAAATAAATTTAAGACAGAGCGCTCATTCAGTGGCAGTCAGCCAATTAGAGCAGACATGTTTTAGACAAGCAATCAAATCAAAGATAATAACACTTTTATATTTCATGAAAAATTACTAACCTTATAATATATCACAGCACGAGCACAAATATATTTTTACTATTACGACGCGAGATGAGAATGGGACTATTTACTGTTAAGATGATTAAGATCGATGGAACTGTGACTGTGATATTTAGTGATGAGAACGAATATTAAGAAGTTGGTGTTCACGGTAACGGGTGATATTTAGTGATGAGAACGAATATTAAGAAGTTGGTGTTCACGGTAACGGGTACGGTATTGGCTTTAAATCAATCAAAACAAGAGGGGTGGATTGGTTTTGAATAGATATCCGGCTCGAAGGACTAAATGCCTGCGCTCTGACAGATTTTAAAAAAAATGTATTTTTTAGAACAACAATAGAATAACAAAAATACAGTATTGTAAATATAGCAAAAGTTATTCTGTTATTCCAGACACATACAATTATTTATCTTTCTCTTGCACAACAAGTAGTTGCCAAGCTGCTATACAGACGAGCTGTCGTAATATCGTCGTGATACCATTTTGAAAATATTTTATATTCGAGTGTAATATTTTGGGATATTAGTCTTCAATAGTTCAACATATCGAAATATTAAAAAAAAGGATAATTTATGTCACTATACTCGAGCCACCAGCTCCTTGTAAAAACTTTTTTCTTGAAAATGCAAAAAGAGATATCAGGTAGCATGTGAAAGAAGATTTCATCGAAGCGGACAATCCTATCGCGGAATATGTGTCCAGGTAAAAATGCACTACTATCGTAGTATATGTAAACAAATAGATTTTATATAGTTACAAGGTAATTTTATTCTAATACCAAGTAATTGAAAAATATAACACATATAGAATTCACAAATTCAATAATTGTTTAAGATTTGTTTAACACATAAATAATTCATATGATTTAATATTATTAATATTGTTGAAGGAAACGTTCAAAGTCTCCACGATAGAGAAGTCTATCTATACGGGACGATTCGTTAAAATGTTCAGATACCTGATCAATCATTTTCCAGGACCATAATTGACGTGTCACAAAGGTTGCTTTGAATGAAGCAAACAATACGACACGCTCTGGTTCGGGTACTTCTTCCATGAAAAACGTTTTGTGGGTACGCTGATCAAAGTAATACATACGCTGTTGCGTCTTTGAGAATGCATGAATCAAATGAGATGGAGTTTCGCTTAAAAAAAGAAGTCCTCGTGGTACATAGAATCTTTCAGGACCAACGGTATTGCGCATTGGTTGTCCCAATCTCTCTTTGCCGTCTTTCAGTTTGTACGTTCGCAGACGATCGAAGAATATATCCATTTCTTGGAGTTTATACAGTTTTTTACATGAGATCGGAGCAAGACAAGTCTGAGTGGTCCCGTCTCGACTCGTTACAGTCTTACCAGGTTTATTTAGAGCAGTTGCGAATTTCTGGCATTTTTTCAGGCGTTCCGTGAGTGGTTCATTACGTATGTCTACGCCACCTAAAACCATACCATCTATTATGTGCAAAGCATGGACAGCTGTTTGGCTTTTAGACTCTCCGGTGAGCTCCTTTACTACTTCGCCATATATTAAAGTATCCGGAGACATCTCGACATATAGATCACGAAGTGGAACCCAATTTCCACTCTCAGTGTACATTAGTACATCACGACCACCTTTGCTCATAAAAAAAGTTCGAACATTCTTGCCGGTATTCTCTGTGGTATCCAGTGGAACAAAGTAGGTGTCGCATCTGTTTCGAAAGCACACTGCAAGCTGAGTATCTGCTGTCAGCTCTTTTCCAGGTGCCAGTAGGAATTCTTTTTCTTTTGCCCATCTACCCATCAGGCTTGTAAATAGTTGTTCATTTGATTTCTTTGGCGGTGCTTTTCGCATTGCATCGGGTAACTGCCACAGTTTAAGACTATCGATTCTAATCTGTGCCTGTCTGGCCTCCTTCAATGTTGAATCTTTGCAGTAAGCGGCAATTTTGAGTAGACCTGCAATTTGGTTCTTGCCAATTCGATTATTACTCTCGTAAATATAGTTAAAGAATTCAGTGTCCCTTTTCATCACCGAAAATGGTACCAATTCTAAAGTATCTGTATCCGTACCAGGATGATCCCACATAACCTTGTTGATTTCAAAAAGATGTCTTTGAATCGTATCCGTATTAGCACGTTTCCATTTACATACAAGATATCGTTCCGAATTTGCAGGTCGACTGGTGTTTGGCTTAAAGATTGAGATTTGCTTAAAGCATTTGTACATGAGATAAATTAATCCAACGCTAAACGGTGTAAAGAGATCGAATAACTTTGTAACAAAGTGTCCGTTTTCACGTACAATTGATAAAGCTACAAGACACTGGCAAAGGTACAGTTGTTTTGATAAAATCTCCTGAATATTCTCCTGACCCTCTACCGAGAATCCACCGTCGGCCATCATAAAATGTACACCTGTCTGAGTTTGATTCAGCACAAACTTGGCAAACGAGTCAATGTTATCCGGATTGAATACATTTCCATCTTCGTGGATACCATAGTTTGGTTCAAAAGTTTCAGGATGTCCAGCAAAAAAGTCATGTAATTTAAAGTCGTTTTCTGAACGCAAAGTGAAGCCAAATCCTTTTGCATTCCAATTCTTACGCCATAAGACGTACTCTGAGAAACCTCCAGGGCCTGCACACACATCAGCAAAGTATAGAAGATCTTCGTCACGCACCAGCTTCATGCCGCACTCGTCCTTTGGTTCAGTAAACATAAAATCCATTACAGAATCCATATTGGCCATCTTAACAGCAGCTCGATTTAAGAAAATTGATCCACGAATAGTTTCAAAAGGATTACTACGGGTACGAGCACGACGCATATCATCAGTACCCAATTCGTCAAAGATAGTCTTGGTCTTTAGAACACCAGCGAGAATTGCTGGATCGCAGAAGCTAGTTTCGTCATCAATGTTCATTTTCTTGTAACTAACTACCAGCCAGGACTCAAGTTCATCGCGAGATAGTTCATCTAGATTATCTGTTTCACTATGTAACCAGTGCACCGGTTCGGACAATTCAACATGTTCCATGGCTGGGTCAAAGTCATCGGCTGCTGCGTCGATTCCAAGCAATTGCATTCCTAGACCCCGACGTCCTTTCTGATCGGATGCCTCAATTGGTTCGATACGTCCCTGGCCTAGCTTTCCTAGACCCTTGTCCGGTTTGTAGCCCATGTTTTGCATCATTTTCATAGATTTGTCAGAGTAATGTGCACCGGTATTCGCTATTTTGCGCTTATTGTTTATTGCAGAATCGACAACGGTAAAATCATCCGAATCCGAGCTGGATGAACTTTCTTCCGTGGAAAAGGCAAAGCTGCCACGGACCGTTGGGTAGTCCTCTCCCGACGTGGAACCCATGTTATCTGGATTCTATCAATACCCTATAAAATAATAAATCGTAATATTACTAAATATATAACTATATCAATGAAACAAAATCTGTTTTAACCTTTAATTTTAAATAACGATATATTTTTTGATATTGCTTATACAGAACTTGTTTATTACAATTATTATGCAAAAATAAAAGGAAACCAAATGTTTTATTCATATTACCTTGATAAAAGTATAATTTTTTTAAGATTCCGATCAATAAAAGCGAAAAGCGTGTTTCTAGCGTTCTTCTTAAATCTACCAAAATGTAGTTTATTTAATAATTTTAAAAAATTTAATCTTGTGTTGACGTTTCGAAATATTGTTAGGTTTCTTTATTTTTCAGTTGGTAGTACTGCGTTAATGGTGCGTTCACGCAAGTTGGTTGGCAAGAACATAGCCAGTTGTCACTCACCGATATTCCTAACTATATTACCAGCTATATTCCCCGCTATATTCCTCGCTACATTCTATAATAAATTAAGTGTTTTCCGAATATGGCACATAAAATGTGTAGGTTCCTCTTGCTATTAGCCTTTCTGAAATTGGTGTTCTTCGAATTACGGAACTTTGATGCCATCAATTCACTCGCTCCAAAAAGGAACAAAGATCTTGGTGCATAGAAATATCTCAAAAATATGCGCATCTGTCTTGCAAAGTTGTTAGAAGTGACTCTCCGGCAAATTATAACTTTTTATTTCGTGTATATGTACCAGAAGTAGCACAGCAAAATACTTTTGAAAACAATCAACAATCGATATCATATTTAATATTTCGAATTTACTTCGTTTAATAATATGCAGGGGTCTGTCAATAATGTCAGGTTTTCAATAAAATCTTCAGATTTCATTAGATTTTGAAGTTCTACGCCCCCTTCACATTTTCTGTAAAAAAAACCTAGAACTTCCTTACGAAGGTCGTTAAATTGTTACAAACAATTTAATCGGCTTAACCAACAGACATTGTTAAATAACAAATTTCACTTTTGAAATCTTTGAGATATTCCTTAAAAAGTCGATGCATCAACGAATTATGCCCTCCTCGCAAATAGCAGAGTCGATCAAAATTAAGTAATGCTCCCAATGCATTAGTAACCGCATTAAAAATGTCGATGCCTTTTGTTGTTCGAATCATTGGAATGCAACAAAATAATTCGGACTTGATATTGAATTTTCACCGGAATGTTTGTTCGTGAGCATGCTCACATTTTGACATCTTGACTTTTTGCTTTATATTGAAATATTTGATTTAACCCATTAGGGTGACAAAAATAAAGTAGAGATAGAAACACATATTAGAAAGATGTGCGAAAAGGACGAAAAAATAATCAGTACACATTTAAGGTCGATTTATATTATATATATATATATATATTGTGTCAGAATTGTCAAAGCGTGTAGCTAAAATCATGTAGAATTAATGCGGTATATATAGAAATTTAAAAATAATTGTAATAAATAATAATAATAAGTAAAACTTTTATCTATAAAATTTTACAATTACTCGAAAGATCAATTTTTATCTGCTTCTAACCTATTCTAATTTAAAAACATCATCCCTTTTTGTTTTTCCATCAAAAAATGCTGATAGCTGTGATGCTGTAATATAAGTCAACCTTTTTTGTGTGGCTATAAGTAAAAAAATAAACAATAATATGCGAAAATGTTTAAATGCAGCGACATATCGCCCAACAATAAAATAGTATTCATTATCTTTTCCCGAATGATAATATATTATAAAATTGTCTGATTTATTAAATAATTTTAATCTGAATACAGCAATATGGAAACGCACAATGAATATAATACAGTATGCAGCCATCATATGATTTTCGCTGCCTTCTCGAATACAGCGAAAGGGCGAACTTTACAAAAATTAAACATGGCAGCCTCAACTAGGTTTACGTACTAATTGTAATTACGAAATCTGCAAAACAGACGTAAAACACGCATTTCTTGGACTGATTCATGTACTGTTTTATTTGCATTTAGTGCAAAACTTTCCTTCGAAGCGAACGGAATAATTAAAAGAGTGCCAGAAGTTACGTAGTGTCCCAAATTTCCGAAAAATGGCAGACTTTCTAGACTCCGAGGCCGAAAGTGATGTAAGTAGATTTTTGGTTATTTTCAGCGTGCTCCGGTCCATAACTATTCCAGAAGTGTGCAATAAGACTGTGATCAGACTATTTACCATGTGCTTTGTTAAATTATTCTTTTCACAAAGATTCAGATCAATTTTGTAGAAATCCAGTGGTTTGACAGCTGCACTTGTGTTATTATTAGTTTTCAATGGAATAAAATTAAGCGTTTTATGATGTGTAAAACTCCCAGAGAGTTTTCTGATACTGAAACATTTTATTGAATATTTCGTTTGATCATTATTTAGAATTCCGATAATGAGGACTTGGATCCCCATGAACGTAAGAAGCTCAAGAAGCTTAAGGCCATGTCCGACAGCGAGGACGAGGAGGAAGACGATGAAGATCGATTAAGGGAAGAGCTTAAGGATCTGATCGACGATGCTCCCATAGAGGATGGAAGCGATGGCGATGATTCCGATGGTTCCGACAATCCCAAACGCAAGAAAAGTGACGATGAAGATGAACTGGACGATCGCCTAGAAGACGACGACTACGACCTGATAGAAGAAAATTTGGGCGTAAAAGTACAGCGACAGGTGAGATTATATATTACCTTTTAAAGAAGATTTCATTAAAATACTTCATTCACAGAAACGATTTAAGCGCCTGAAGCGTATGCAGATAGAGGATAGTGATGGCGAGGAAGAACCCGACGAGGGTATGGAACGTGACACGATTGCCAATACACTGTTTGACGACGATGGCGTAAGTATTTTAAAAAATGTCGCTTAAAATCGCAACTAATCACCCAAAACTCGCTCACTTTTATGCTTTTTCACAATGTGTGCGCAGGATCAACACGAACACCAGGTAAGAACACATATGTTTCCATAAATTAAATCCTTGCTAATTGTTAATACACATAGACAAATAACATATTTACAATGAATTAAATGAAGAATTAACTGACTTTTTTTATTAATTTCAGGAGGAGGAAAGTCGTCGTTCTGTAAGTGCACATCGTTCGGGCGAAGCAGAGCACTTTGACGAGGAAGAGGATGACGATGAGTCGGATGCAGACGATTTCATTGTAGACGATGATGGCCGTCCAATTACAGAAAAGAAAAAGAAGAACAAGCGTATCTTTCACGATGCAAATCTGCAAGAGGGTCAAGACATTTTCGGTGTGGACTTTGATTACGATGAATTTGACAAATACGAAGGAGACGAGTACGAAGATGAGTCTGAGGCCGAAGACGAATACGAAGAGGATGGTGCAGAAGGCGTAGAGAAAGAAAAACGTCCCAAAAAAGCGGCTAAAAAAAAGACAGCCCGGAAATCTATATTCGAAATATACGAACCAAGTGAATTGAAACGTGGACATTTTACTGATTTGGACAATGATATTCGACGCACTGACATCCCAGAACGCATGCAATTACGTGAGTTTCCACTCACTCCAGTGGCCGAAGGATCTAATGAACTTGAAGAGGAGGCTGAGTGGATCTATAAGCAGGCATTTATAAAACCGTCGGTATCAAAACAAGAGAACATCGGACCGGATGGCCGAGACCGCACACGAAAACCTTCTGGAGCCATTGCAAAAATCAAGCAAGCTCTAGACTTTATGCGTAATCAACAGCTTGAAGTGCCGTTTATTGCTTTCTACCGCAAAGAATATGTTCAGCCAGAGCTGAATATAAACGATCTCTGGAAAGTGTATAACTTTGATGCAAAATGGTGTCAACTTTTGTCGCGACGGAAAACACTGCTTACACTATTTGAGAAAATGCGCAACTATCAATTGGACACAGTTATGGCAAATCCAGATCAGGCTTTGCCTGATGATATTCGTATCATCAAAGATGATGACATAGATAGATTACGTCACGTACAGACACCGGAAGAACTTAAAGATGTGCATGCTCATTTTTTGTTACATTATACACATGAGATACAAGCGATGAATGATTCGTTCCGGATTAAAGAGAAAGAGCGTAAACGTGCCGCACGTCGAGAGGAGCGCCGTCGTGAAATGGAGAAATTAGAAGATGGAGCTGAGCCACCAGAGGAAATACCCGATGATGACGAAGATGAAGATGAATCTGCAGAAGATCAGATTAAGTTAACAAGAGACTCTGGACCTTACGCAATGTGTCGTAAAGCAAATTTGCTTGGAATAGCAAAGCGTTTTGGACTGACGCCAGAACAATTTGCTGAAAATCTTCGTGATAATTACCAGAAACATGAGGTAGATCAAGAAACCACTGAGCTCTCCGAACTGGCCAAGGAATACATAAACTCCAAATTTCCAACAGTCGAGAATGTATTGGACGGTGCCAAGTTTATTGTGGCACGTCAAATTGCCCGTGATCCATCGCTACGCAAGAGCGTACGAGAGATATTCTACGAACGAGCAAAGATCTCCGTAAGACCAACGAAAAAGGGTCAGAAAGAAATCGACGAGACACACGCTATCTATACTATGAAGTATCTAAAAAATAAACCTGTGCGGGATTTAGTAGGTGAACAGTTTTTGAAATTGTACATGGCCGAGGATGATAAGTTAATAGAAATTGCAATTTCCGAGACGATAGAGGGCAGTACGTCAAGTTCGACTTACTTGGAAGAAGTGAAAGCACTGTACCAGCGTGACGAGTTCTCGAAAAACGTTCAGGAATGGAATAAATTACGAGCGGAATGCGTAGAACTGGCATTGAACAAAATGGTACTGCCAGATATGCGCAAAGAACTTAAATCGATTCTGTTGAATGAAGCTAAAGATGCTGTGCTTAAGGCATGCTGTCGCAAGCTGTACAACTGGATTAAACCTGCTCCGTACTCTGTGGACTTTTCAGAAGAAGATGATTTTGAGTGGGACACCACGAAAGGTATCCGAGTTATGGGATTAGCTTATGTGCCGGACTTTACGCAGGCCGCTTTTTGTGCATTGACGAGTCCGGACGGTGATGTCACCGATTACCTTCGAATTCCAAATATACTAAAACGCAAAAACTCGTATAGAACCGACGAAAAAGCTCTAAAGGAATATGATCTTCAGTCACTTAAGAATTTCATTCGTAACAAGAAACCACACGTTGTTGTAATTGGTGGAGAGTCTCGGGATGCTATTATGATTCAGCAAGATCTGAAAGAGATAATTAAACAGCTGGTCGAAGATGAGCAGTTCCCAAATATAGCCGTTGAAATTGTGGACAACGAACTGGCCATGATATATGCTCAATCGAATAAGGGAACATCAGACTTCCGTGAGTATCCCACTCTGCTGCGTCAGGCAGTATCACTGGCGCGTCGTATGCAGGATCCATTGGTCGAATACTCTCAATTGTGTTCTGCAGATGAAGAAATTCTGTGCTTACGTTATCACACGTTACAAGATCAGATTCCAAAGGAACAGCTGCTGGAGAATCTTTATGTGGAGTTTATTAATCGCACGAATGAGGTGGGAGTGGATGTGAACTTTGCAGTGCAGAACTCGCTTACTGTTAATCTGGTACAGTTTATTTGTGGACTTGGACCACGTAAAGGTCAGGCTCTAATTAAAATTCTGAAGCAGACAAATCAACGTCTTGAGAATCGTACACAGTTGGTCACAGCATGTCATATGGGTCCAAAGGTGTTTATCAATTGCTCGGGTTTCATTAAGATTGATACGAATTCGCTTGGCGACAGTACTGAGGCATATGTGGAAGTACTGGACGGATCACGTGTCCATCCTGAAACATACGAGTGGGCTCGCAAGATGGCCGTGGATGCACTTGAATACGATGATGAGGAAGCGAATCCAGCTGGTGCACTCGAAGAAATTCTTGAATCACCGGAACGATTAAAAGATTTAGATTTGGATGCTTTTGCTGTGGAACTGGAACGTCAGGGTTTCGGCAACAAAAGTATTACCCTTTACGATATACGTGCAGAGTTGAACTCTCGCTACAAGGATCTACGCACTCCATTTAGACCGACTACCACCGAGGAACTCTTTGATATACTTACCAAAGAGACTCCGGAAACATTCTATGTTGGTAAAATGATTTTAGCCAAGGTAACTGGTTTTAGTTCACGCAAGCCACAAGGAGAACAGCTGGACCAAGCGAATCCTGTGCGCAACGATGAGACTGGTCTATGGCAATGTCCGTTTTGTCTGACCAATGATTTCCCTGAACTTTCTGATGTTTGGAATCATTTTGATGCTGGTGCATGTCCTGGACAAGCAACCGGTGTAAAACTTAGACTCGACAACGAATTAAACGGCTTTATTCACATCAAGAATCTTTCTGACAAACACGTTAAAAATCCCGAAGAGCGTGTTCAAATTGGCCAGACGATTCACGTTCGCATTATCAAGATCGAGGTTGAGCGCTTCCAGGTGGACTGCTCGTCAAAGAGTTCCGATCTAATAGATAGAAATAACGAATGGCGTCCTGCAAAGGATGCATTCTATGATCAGGAACTTGAAGACAAGGAAACACGACGTGATGATGACTCCAAGAAGAAGCAGACGAGACAACAGTATATTAAAAGAATTATCGTCCATCCAGCCTTTCACAATAAATCTTATGACGAGGCAGTTAAGATTATGGCGAACATGGATCAGGGTGAAGCTATTGTAAGACCGTCTAGTAAGGGTTCTGACCACTTAACGGTAACGTGGAAGGTTGCCGGTAACATTTATCAGCATATTGATGTACGGGAAGAAGGCAAAGAAAATGCTTTCAGTTTGGGTACATCACTTTGGATTGGAAACGAAGAATTCGAGGATCTTGATGAAATTATCGCACGTTACGTAAATCCAACTGCTGCCTTTGCTCGAGACCTTTTGGCATACCGTTATTACAGAGACTCATCCGGTGGCATGAAAGATAAAATGGAAGAAATGATTATGGAGGAGAAAAAGAAGAATCCTAATAAAATACACTATTTTCTTTCGGCATCACAGAACTATCCTGGTAAATTTCTGTTGTCCTATTTGCCACGCGGAAAGATTCGTCATGAATATGTGTCAGTAACACCAGAAGGCTATCGATTTAGACAACAAGTTTTCGAATCGATTAACTCGTTCCTCAAATGGTTCAAAGAACATTTTAAGGATCCTTTGCCAGGCGTTACACCAGTGAATACACCAAAGGGTGGTGGATCGACAGTGAGCTCTAGAAATTCGTACGCAACACCGGCGATGAGTCACAGCAGCTCAGATGCCATACACAAAGTGGCCCAGAATATGCCTTCACATATGTTGCATTCTCTGTCTCAGGTAGCAAGCCAGACGCCACATCATCCGTACACTCCTGGCGGCTATGGACAGGCATACATCAATACTCCGTATACGCCAAGTGGCCAGACTCCGTTTATGACGCCCTATCACACACCGCATCATACGCCACATCAGAATACATCACAGACACCACGTTATGGTCAAACGACCCCGGTGCCGATGTCTAATGGTCCGTTTCTGCATCCGGGTGCCCCCGTGGGTTCTCGGTCACATTCTGCATCGCATCATATGCAACCGCCACAGGCATCACCACATTCGTACAGATCCCCGCAAACAGCACCTAGTCCACACTCCAGAAGTGGTGCAGGTCAAGGTGGATATGGTGCGCAACGCCAAGATAAGCGTTCTGGAGACTTCACTTCGCTAAAACAGGATTCAATGAACTCGCGACGGGAGTCTGGGTTTGGTAAGTCTGACTCGCATTCGAGAAGCGGTGGTGGAGGAGGTTATTCACACAAAGACAGTCGTGGTGGGAGTGGAGGTGGTTACCAACATCGAGATCACGGACGTGGAGGCGGCGGTGGATATTCCCAGTCGTCAGAAGGTCGCAGTAGCAGCGGTTATTCTGGTCAGCAGAACCATCGCAAACCGTATGCTTCGTCGTCACAATCACAAGACAAATACAATTCAAAGGTTTCGTCGGGAGGCAGTGGAGAAAATGGCTCATCAGAGGAGACCATTAACTGGGCAATGGCCGCTGAAGCATGGGCTACGAATAGGCCAAAGAAAGATGGCAGTGTTGGTGGTGCAACACCTCAGGAAGGACGCAATACACCGCGAGGGTAAGCAACATTATTTTTATTTAA
Organism: Bolitophila hybrida; assembly: GCA_027564075.1. Lineage (NCBI taxonomy): Eukaryota > Metazoa > Arthropoda > Insecta > Diptera > Mycetophilidae > Bolitophila > Bolitophila hybrida. Next base: position 13,539 of record JANSTU010001139.1, read on the forward strand.
AAAATATACATAATTTGATCTTTAATTTGGCCATTTTTTCATTTACCATTTTGACTGTTTTTGCATTACAATGTGCCTATTACGAATTATCTCATAGTTTTCTTCAAACTCTTGTGGGACATAGGAATTCAATGTACGGCATCGATATTTTCATAAAAAACCTTTTGTAGATTAACCCTGGTGTTTCCAAAGATTCAATAAATTTATATGCTGGTCTTATTAGAATTTTAATATAAGTTTTCTTATCATACCTGTCCAGAACTAGTCCATATTTTATTTGTAATTCAATTCATTTACTAATATTCCAGCACTTATAATTCATAATATATTAATAAACAACATTTTTCATTCTAGATCCTCAAATCGCACACCACGCTATGACGAGCATCCACGCAAGACGCCACAATACGACGATCGTCCGCACAGTCGAGCCAGCGGGCGAGGTGGAAATGATGGACACTTCCCTGTCGGCAAAAGTCCGCGTTCGGTGCGCAGCTCTCCACGTACCGACAACTCGCCGCATTCAATGCAAATGGGTGATGCAACGCCACTGTACGACGAGAATTAAATTAATACAACCCTCCTCAATGTGCATGTGTATGTTTGTACAGACGGCCCACTTTAATATTATCGAAAATATCCTGAGCTAGTTTGTAATTTTCCAACAATTAATCTTGTTTCGCCTGATGCAAATAGCGCCCGTGTGTTTTTTACTATTAATAATTTGCAGATTATTAAATATCGAATCGCAACGCTAGAAATAATTAAAACAGTTTTACAGCTATGATTTAATTGTGCAAAATAAATATATAAAAAATAAAACAAAACGTGGAAAAAAATTAAAAAGCTATGTTTTTTGTAATTTGATTAAGCAGGCTTCGACGCATTAGTTGTCAGACAAAAAAAATAAATCTATAATTATCATCGATAAAAAATGGCATTGTCAATTATTCTATCTAGACAAATAATTTCTCGACCAGTGATTTCCCGGAGTGTTGGTGTTGCTTACATACACAATCTGCACAAAATCGGATCACGGGAAATCGTAGGCTTCGGTCGGAATGGATCCACTGTTTATTTCGACAGTACATGCTTTCCGATGCCAGCCATCCGCTGGAAAGAGAACTCTTTGGAAATTATCGTAAGTAGATTACAAAATAATTTACATAAATTTTGGTAAAAGTGTCAACGATAAAAAAAGGCTTTGAAAAAACTCGAAATGAACTGCTGGAAATGCATGAGTATTGATGAAAAGAAATCACTTTATCGTGCTTCTTTCTGCCAAACATTTGCAGAGTTTAAAGCGCCCACTGGTCTTTGGAAAATGGTTGCCGGCTGGGTTATGCTAGCGATTGGTGTATCTCTGTTCGCCAATGCTTGGATGTGGAAATACGGTAAAAATGTGTACTGTATTAATTCTTAATTTATATTCTTTAAAATTTTAAAACATTTAGTATATGATGCAATGCCCAATACTACCGATCCCGAACACGAGAAGGCAATGGTCAGGCGTATGATTTTGCTTATGGTGAATCCGATCCATGGCATTTCGTCTAAGTGGGACTACGATAAAATGGAATGGAAGTAAAAAATAAAACACATTTGTCTACATAAAGATAATACATGTTTATTTCACTCCAATTTAATTTGCATTTTTGCATCTGAAAACAGTTTTGCCGGTTTTCTGTAAATTTTTAGTAGAAAATTTGTATATGTATGTGTGTTGTATGAAATATGTATAAAATATTTATATATATATATATAATATGTTACGTACATGTACATAAATGTATGTTTGTTTTTTATATACAGGGCAAATATTTACTGTACTTTGTTTTGCTCAAGCCATGCTAATTTCGTATCAAACGAATGTTGTTAAATAAACCGATAATAATGAAAACAACGCAGACGCAGGAGTGCGGGCAAAAGTACCAACTAATAATTTAAGCGAAAAATGTTTCGTTAATAGTAAATTAAAAGTTCATATTGCAAATACGAGCTTTTGTGTATGTATGTGGGATTAGTTTTAGTACTTAAGACTTAGACAATAAAATTATTTATAATTTTGACGGCACTCGAATGTTTTTTTGTGTGTTTTTGTGTGTGTATGTGTGTTTTTCTGTGCAAGGTGGCGGGCGGTATGTGCTTACTCCACGATGTCAATAGGTATGGACGTAGAGAACGTGGGAGTTTCTAGTTCCTCGTGCTTCTTCATCTTCAGCATCTGTTGAATTGGAAAAAAGTCATTAGTTCATCAGTATCAATAATATTTTCGAAAATTAGTTACAAATGATTTGGTGACATGCAATAGAAAATGTGTGTTATAAAAAAAAACAGGACCAACTAAAGAAATGGTTCAACCAACACCACAAAACAAAAACTATTTATGAATAATTCACCCGTTAAATACATAATTATCAATATTGGACGACGCAACATACCTTGATGTCACCTTTTGCCTGTTTATTTGTATAGATTAATTGTTGTTGTGACCACGGTAGCAAAGTGGAATTTAAACAACAGAAAAATAAAAATAATTAGTAAAGTTTATTTAACGATTCATTCGTATGCAATTTAATTAATAGCGGTATTGCTAAATGGGAGTATTAAACTAATTTTGATTAAATTCTACTAATCGTACTAAGCCGATTATTTTGGAATTCATATATACCAGGATATTTAAAAATATGAATATGAAAATGACACGAAAATGTGTTAGAACGTAACAAAACAAACCTGCTGTAATTTATAGTGGTTGATGATGTCCTGATCAGCAGGACACGACTGCGTAAATGCATCCAACTGATACATGTGATACATGTAGCGCCACAGTGCCGTCAAATGTGTCTAAAAAATATTTAGCAAACATAAATAAATAATTCTTGAAGGCATAATAATATTACACTCACTGGAATCTCAAAGTCCGTAAAATATTTGCCAGCCACGCGAATGTGTTGCAGACGGGGCATTAGCTCGCAGTCGAAGCAGCAGATTGTGTCACCGGTCAGGAAACGAGTTGCTCGAGCGGCCAGATGATCGTTGATCTTCTTCAGATGCCCAAGCAGAGAGTTGTTCTGGTTCTCGACCTTCTTCAACAGCATCAGCTTAAGCTTAGAGTACACGTTCTCGATAAGTGTGGCTACCTCTTTATCCTGAGTCGAATTAAATAAATTTTAATTAGGTTTATTTATAAATTTTCCGAAAAAATGGTTACTGACCTGCACAAATAGATTGTATCCTCCGGGGATATTCTTCATGATGTGCCTCTCGATTTTGTCGTTCTCGAGAATGGCCAGGCCATTGTCGATAAGAATTGGCGGGTGTGTAGCTTCAAAGTTAGTACGAAAATCTGGAGGGGGCTTTTGCATATCCACTGTGGTTACCTTGAAATCAAAAATACAAAAGAAGTAAGTCTTAAATTGATCAAGAATTTTCAATAAATAGGATTTATATCTTTATGTTTATATCTTATAAAACAATTATCACAAATTTCTAGGACTGACATTTGATAAGAGACTCGACTGGAAGTAGCACACAACTTGATCAGCTGCAATAAAAGATTGAACATAATAAAAAACAGCTTTTCAAATCACTTATCGAAGAAATCCAAACAGATTTTCGGTAAGGACCTGTAGACAATAATTAGTATCTTATTCGCCACCTTTCCTTGGTTTTATCACACCAAAACACCGTAAACGGACTAGGACTAGGACTCATACTGAACTGGGTCCAAAACAACTTAAATTAAATGCCTATTTTTCTCTTGAGAACGCAGATGTAGATTCCGAAGACCAGCAGTAGAGAAAAAACAAACCATCATACCCAAGAATAATTCTTTGGACGTAAAAAAAAGCTTCTTGAAAACATTAAAACCGAGGGCCTTATCCGTAACACTTCAATCGGTGTTAAGGTCCAACAAATTTGTTTTGTTTGTATTGCATGAAATGCCAATAGATGACCTTGCTGTCTTTCTTTCCGAAGCCAAAATTTTGCCCAATGTAATAAAGCAAATCACTTGTCAAATGGTATGTAGCAAAGAGTCTGTAGCGAGGTCCTACGCAATGTCGAGATTCGACACAGAATCATCCATTGCCAGATCAGCAACAACAATAAACCAAAATGGATACCAGCTCCACTATAATTGGCGGTAATAGTAAAAAAAGGGAGGATATGCCTTCGAGCAATGAGATTATTGAGGTTGTGACAAACATCTTTAATGCAACAAGCTAATGCTAAACCAAGGCAGAGCTTATGCAAGCTATCTTCACCCTCATGCTGAAATATGTCTTTAAATAGATATATTAGGATTTTCCAATCGAACGGCAAAAGTGTTCTAAATAAAGAACAGAACTGAACGAACTCCTAAATCGTAATTTTGATGTTGATGACAACGTTTGTTTGAACCTTCGCGATATTTGGACATACAAAAACGACAGGGACTAACGTGGTGGTAGCGTATCTATCTCAGTGAGACTTAACATCGCACATCGCCACATTGACATCATTAAAACACACTTTCTCGATAACGTGAACGTTGCCGTCGAAACATCAAAAGGCAGTATTTGAATCTCGTAGGTTTACTGTCCTAAAAATACCAAGAATAACAAGGACGACCTTCGGATACTGATTTACGGACAAGGAGAATTCTTAGTAATCGGAGATCTCAATGCAATACACACCGCATGGATTTGCTTTGGCCAAAATACAGCAGGAAATTTCCTCTTTGATTTACAGCAAAGAGGACACTTTTTCGTACACGCTTCACCCGATCCGACATACCACCCGGCACACGCAAATCGACACTTCGCCGTTCTCTAAATAGCTGTTACGAACATCGCCTCCGAAACCACGAAAACCTTCTACAAAAAAGATGATTGGAAACAATTCAGCCGAGAAGTCGACCGCCGTCTGGGATCTAAATCATCGACACAACAGTGTTTTGGTCCAGCGTCTGTTCCAATGCAATTAGCAGAAGAATAGAAAAAGAGCTCGAACTCGAGCGATACTTTGAAAAATGGAAAATAAAAGTAACTGTTACAAAACAGAATCAATATTCTTTCCATATAATGGAAGAGCCAAAAATCGACTCACACGAACATTGACCCACCTTGGCCGAACCATCTCCTGGCAAAAAACCTCAACATACCTCGGAATAATTCTAGACGAGTATTTAACATTTGGACCACTCACTGATAAAAGCATCGAAAAAGATGGAGACCTAGGAGCTTGAGTTCTGTACCAATTTACAGCTAAAAAATAAAAGCTCGCCCTAGAAAATATGCTCACTGTATTCAAAAGTATCATCAACCATGTTTAGCAAAACATTTTGTTATTGATGACATGGCTTTGCTCAATTTTGTTGTTGTAACATAGCCATAGCTCAGTGGGTTAACGCGTTGGCCTGGCTTATGGGAGCTCGCCGGTTCAATCCCGGCCGGCAGACCGAAGTGTTTTTCGAATGTATAGCACTTTAAATCAGTAGGTTCATCTTGCTATTAATAGCCTATTTCTGAAAAAGGTTATTGATTTCTAATAACGGAACATTAATGTCATCAATTAACATATACACACGCACCCTGTATAAAACAATAAGTGTATGATGACGTTGATGATTCACGATTCC
>JANSTU010001150.1:0-19159 GCA_027564075.1 Bolitophila hybrida
ATGCGTGTACGCGCATGCGTATGTTTTGACCAAAAGGCTTGCGCAGATGCCACCCAGCGAATTAACAGACCATTTTGCGGATGCTCATTACTTCAAGGATCACCTTTGTACGCTGCTTTTGATGAAAGGTAATTTCTAAGCGATTTAATAAGCATTTATGTTGGTTTATGGTTTATTTAAATTGTAATGTGTGAATGTGGCTTCAAAAATACAAAAATTGACTGATTTGAGAATTACAGTCGGATTTGTATATAATAAAATATTTATGTTTTATGCAAAATAAAAGAAGATGATTTTGAAAATATTAATAAAACAATAAAAATATGCTTTCTTATATTAAATAATTCGCAGAAAGTATGAAAACTTCTTGTTAGTTATATAATAATACTTCTGAAATATACTTTTATTTAATTGAGGACTTCCGAAATAACCCTGGGTTATTATGTGGGTTTTATGTTTAAATTGTAGGTATTTTCGTAAAAAAATGGAAATAAACCAGAGCTGAATTTGTATATTTAAAGTTAACACAATTCGGTTATCAACATTTAATAATGAATTTAATTTTATTTCTTTTATAGAGATAATATTAAATTTAAAAAATCTTCGTATTTATAGAAAATACATATTTTTCAAAGCTCTCTTTACATTAAAATAATATTTTGTATTGTGCACATTTCCTCTTTGTTTTAAATCTGTAAAATCAAATACACTGAACTAAAACAAGCACTTAAATGTATTATTAGTTTACCTATAATTTAAAAAAAGATGAACCGAATTTAACTGGAATTTAGGAAGATATTTTTGTTCATTTTGCCTCAAAGCACACATTTTTACAGCTTTGACAAAAAAATCAAATTTCAAAAAAAAAATATATTAAAAAACACATCTTTTTGTATATTAAAAAAACAAAGTTTGGTTAAAAAACACTAATTTATACGTTTTAAATTTTTTTTTAAATTATAAATAGATATTTTGATTTGTGCAATTTTTTCATTGTTTTTAAGTCAGTGAAATCATATTTACACTCTTTTTTGCTAAGAAGTCAAACAAGCATTTCAAACTAAAATTTTATTTTCAGTATAACATATTTTGATGTAAAAAATAATAATTTTAGCAATATTTGCATTATTTTTAAATATTTTTATTTGGAAGTTATTTAAAGTACCTGTAATTTTAAAAAGATAAACTGAATCTGACTGCAATTTAGGCAAAAAAAAAAATTTTTAAAAAAAAGTTTGGTTAAAAAAAATGTAATTATTAAAAAAAAAAACAATAATATACATAAATAATATTGGTGAAAACTCTCTTTTACAGTTTTGTCATTATTTTATTTTATTTTTATTAATTTTGTTTTTTTAAATGTTTGACAAAAAATAACAAATTTGGTAATTTTTTTTTTAATTGATTCTAAAAATAAAAACAATGTTTGGTCAAAAAACTTTAAATTTTGCAGTTTTTAAAAAAAAGAATTCCTTTGCTTAACATGAAAACAAGTACAGTTGGTGATATTGTTTTCAGATATACCTAAGAACGAAGATAGTATTGACCCAATACCTCAAAAAGGTCGCCCAAAACTTCTTAATGAGCACGATAAACGCATGAGTATGCGCAAAGTAAAAAAGAATCCGAGAATAATTGCACCCATAATTAAAACTGAGCTTGAGGTGTTTAATGGAAAAGTCGTCCACGTAAAAACTGTCCGAAGAGCTATTCGCGAATGTGGATACAATGGACCATAAATAGCCATAAATAGGAAAAAAAGAATTAACTTTGCCAATTAACCAGATATTTTCTTTTGGGCCTATGTCATTTTTTCGGACAAAAGCAAATTTAACATTTTTGGAAGTGATGCTAGAAAATGTATGGAGAAAACCAAATGAAGAATTGAAAATTCAAAATTTAAGGCTGACAGTGAAACATGGTGGCGGTTCTGTTATGATTTGGGGTTGTAATTCTTCTTCTGGTGTTGGAAATTTGTTTTTTATAGAAGGAAATATGGACAAACACATCAGCATTTTAGGTATTTTGAAACCGTTTTCATTTTTATCAAGATAACGATCCATAACATAAATCCTATCTTGTACGTGAATGGCTGCTTTATAATTGCCCAAAAGTTATAGATACGCCACCACAGTCCCCTGACTTTTCCAATTGAAAATCTTTGAATGAATTGGACACGAGGAATAGAAAACATAAAATTTCAAGTAAAACTGAATTGCAGAATTTTTTAAAAGCCGAATGGAGCAAAATTGGAAGTGAATATACAAAAAAAAATGTAAGATCAATGTAGAAAGGTTTAAAATTGGTAAAAGATAGTAACTATTAAATATTAGTCTTATCCAAATTCCATATTTTATGTAAATTAAAAAATACTGTCCGAATTTTAAAGTGGGGTGTTTTTTAAAGTGTTTTGTTTGTTGTTCAACAATTTTTTTTATTTTCTTTATATATTTAAATGTTCTTCTAGATACATATAGTACCACCTCAGAAACGTAATTCATAGAAACGTGAAATAATTTTATTGCTGCCCAATAATCCACGAAATAGAAGACTTTCCCCCTTCCAAACTTCAAACAATTTCCTGATCATTGGACAAACTAATATCACTAGATTTTTTCCGTAGACAATCTACGAGACTTTTTTTCTAATATTTAATAGTATAATATTATATGAATGCCAAAAAAAATATTTGGGTGCCAAAAAACTCGCTCCGATAAAAATATTTGAGTACCAATACAAATAAATGGGTGTTTGATTGTTTGCTTTTAATATTAATTTAATTAATATCTCAATTTTGCATTTTTGGTGTTCATTATTAAATAAAAATACACCCATAATTAAATAAAGAAGCACGTATTTTTTTATTTTTAGAACTCCAAAATTAAATTTACTTGTACCCACTAAATTGAGAGCCTTATTCAATCAGGTTATTATTCGGAGCTTTAACCTGCGCTTTAACACAAAATGTAATTATCCCATGTTTTTTAATATGAAATTTCGGAAGATTTTTGGCTTCTCCGAAAATTCAGTTTACTTTTGTGGAATAAACAGCTTTCATACTATATTTTTGGCCGTCGTTGTCTCGGAATACACCAAACAATCCGTTAAAATCGTTGCAGTTTTCGAAAAAAAAAAACGTTCAAACTGCGCATTGAGCCTTCGATAATAAATGACTCGAGACCGTTGCTTTCTACTTTTTTGTAAACGTAGTAGTTCAGATTTGTCTTTGGGAAAGTTTAGATCACGGCATAAATTGCTGAGTAAGATTTGGCTCAAAAGCTTTGGTTTTACATATTCTGATTCTTTATCGCCGAAAAGATAACTTTTTTTTTTGTCTTTGATCACCAGTAATTCTATCAATTCAAATCCGATTTATAATATAAAAGCATAACATAATTAAAAAAAGTGAGGATATTTTAAAAAGTGGCATTTTTGGAATATTTTAAATATAGTATAATTATTTATTTATATAAATTACATAAATAACTCCATTTTACTTAAATTTAGTTTTTTCTTTATCCAAAAACAATCTTATAAATATTAGTACTGTAAAACGAAACGGGTAACCGATCTCTTTATTCTGGTTAACCGGTCTCTTAAAAATAAAAGGACCGGTCCGGTCCAGTCTGCACGAAAAATCCGGTTTCGTATTTTAAAAACTATTTTTTTAAATTTACACAGAGAATTACCTAACGAACAAAAAAGAAATGTATTAAAAAATTACACTTTTCTCATTCAAAGCGAATATTTATCATCGAATTATTTTTTAAAGATGACGTATTCAGCTTAACTTAATTTTTTCGGACTGGTATTTTTCACAGAGACGGTGTTTCAGCTGTACAGCTCAGTATATAAATTCAACACTCAAGCATAGAGAGAGCAATAAAAAATTAAAAATACAAATAAAGAATCCAAAAATCTCTTAATATTTTAATAATAATGCTTTATAAAAAAATCTCTTTTGTATTTACATATTTTACGTTCGAATAATGTTTTAAAAATATAAAATTTTGGTAAAATTACGCATTTCTCATATTAACCGAGTCGGTCTTTTTAATCGGTCCGGTCATATTAAAAGACTCGTGCTCTTTGGAATGGTCGAAACAAAATGCGAACAGATACCCTGTTCTATGCAAGTTGGCACGAAGCTATTTATGTATTCCAGCAACTTCGACTCCATCTGAAAGGGTATATTCAAAAGGGATTGTAGTGTTTTTAGCTCAAAATAAAAATGTGTAAGACAATCTTGTTTTTGTTTATTTATAGAAAGTTATAAATTCTTTAGGGTACCCTATCAGCAGAAGAAAATTCTAAGTAAACGTAGTATCGGTGGTCGATTTTCAACATCCCAAACTCTCTCGATGTTGTAAACAATAATTGTATCGGTGGCTAAAATCGATCCACCAATACAATTTTTATTTCATAATGAACCAAGGAACACGTATAAAGAAGTTATTCACCTGTGTAGGTAGGACACCCAGTATACTGTATTAAATTTATATTCCTACTTTATTATTATATATTAAATTTTTGCGGTCAATAAAAAACGGTTAAATGTAAAACGGCCAGTTAAGGGGTTACACAAGCGGTTAAAGTTATTAGGTATGGAAGTATTTTTTTGACGCAGCAAAGGAATATAAATTAATAATTTAATTCTACACACACTGAAAAAGCAAAAATGCGTAGTGAATAATTCAAAAATACACAGTAAATATTATAAAGACGAACACCGAAATCGAAATCAGAAGCTTTACAAGGTAATATTCCACGACCCTCTATCCGCCATTCCCAAGGGTTGTTTTCCCTAAGTGTGATTCAAAAGGTGTTTTCAACTAGCTTGCCACGACGAACGGCAACGTAACGTTTTTATAGTTTTTATAGCTTATACATAAGAAGGCTTATAATTCCGCGTTGTCCGTCCGTCATGTAATCTAGTATAAGGACCCAAACCTTACGTTCTGAAATGTTAAAGTTAGCTTATTGAAATTAACAAAAACAAAAACAAAAACAGCAACAACAAACAATTTTCTCTTGAAGCTATTCTGGGTATTCTAGTAATATTTAAATATATATAATTTTATATTAACAACACAAGTTTTGGCACTTGGTACAGTTATATGCTCATATCTCCATTAATTGAAATTGAGGAGTGGGTTTAGGGTGAGGAGACCTTGCGGTCAATAGGGGCAAAACTATACTTCATATGATTTATATATAGGGGAACATGGGGGTGTTAAAAAAAAAATACAAAATAATAGGTAATGACCTAGAGCAGAAAGCCACTTTACTAACAATAATACAACTCTACTTTTCATTATTTAAAACAAAATTAAACGAAAATCATTACGTTGCCAAACACCTTCGGATACGAAGTGTAATTTTCACCGTTTGCCTCGTGCATTGTAATTGATTATGTTTTTTATACATATTTTTAAAAATATTCAACTTACAACTTACATCGCGTGCATATACCACACACGCAGAGCACATTAAACAACACACGAAACCGAATCAAAAAAATTCTGTCCGTTTTTTTTTTCTTCCGATTTTATGTTTTAAGTGACAGCAACCGTCTTCGTATACACATCAACGAGCGCATTCATCAAACAAACACACACGCATTCACATTTCGTAAAAAGACACAAGCGTGTGCCTTTGGCTTTGATGTAGGTCTTGTTGCAATTTATATATTGTTTGTGTATATGTGTGTGTGTGGGTTACCCAGTGTGAAAAATGATATTCTTTTAAATTAGTATATGCTACGCTTTTCAATCAAACGAGTGCATATAATTGTGTAATTCAGTTTGAGATGCATAATATACAATTCATATTTACGAATGCGTGTTTGAAATTATCAACGCACTTGATCTTGAAGTTTGGAAGGTATTTCGAAATATAATAATGAAAAAAAAAAACTTTCCAGAGGAAATGAAACTCGGTCAAACCATTTACAGGAGAATGCAAACATATCAGACTTATTGATTTATTTAAAACAAAAGATAAGCTGTAAATCCACATCTGCTTTACTAATTCATGTATAATGTATAAGAAAATTGCTTTTGTACTAAACGGATCCTATACTATGTTATAACAGCACTTCCTTCGACCATATCCGCAAATTAATATTTTTCTTTTAAAACAGTCGAGCATTGTAATTTCAACTGATAAATAACATTGAGTTACCCTATATAATATAAGAAGAACATTACACCTGAAAGCGCGTGCACTTTGGAGTCACTACATAACCCAGCAGCGCGCATCGCTATGGTTTAGGTTAGGAGTGCAAACGCTCGCGCGCGCGTGATGATCAGATAAGGTGTTAAGAAGGAAGTAAGGGGAAAACTATAAGTTATATCGCGAGTACGCACGGGCACGTACACATTCACACATTTGCCAGGCGGCGGTGGCTTCATGATATATTATACTCACGAGCACTCAGTCCAAAAGTCTTACACTTAAAATTATACATTTATTATAATAATAGCGTATTAAATTAATTTAATAATGCGTTTACATCATGTAACACGTTTGAGGTAATATATTTTTTTTTAATGTTTCAAAAGTGTGTGAGTGTGAAGGTGTCTGTTGTGGCTTGCATTAGGGCAGTTTTATTTCATATGTCGGTCGTGCCTTTTGATGGATGAATAAAAGATGAATTTTGTGGAATACATTACAATGAAACATATATTATACATAAACAATTTTGATACAGCCCAAAGGTGTCTGGGCATTCATGAAACATGCCCTTTTCACTCATGTTATAAATGTTCTTGTTCTTCGATACTCATTATATAAATATAAGATACTCATATATATACATGTTTAGTAATACAGGGATGAATATTTCATTTTCCAGACGGATGTTTCCTACAGTACGTGTCTCGTTCTCGGGTCCCCTAAGACAAATGCTGCCCGCCGATCGATATGCCGTTCTGCTGGACATTGTGGCTATTGACTGTCGTCGATACCGTTATGCATACCATCGTTCATCCTGGCTGGTGGCTGGCAAAGCAGATCCACCACCACCTGCACGCCTTTACGCACATCCCGACAGTCCGATCAGCTGTGAGGCATTGCGCAAGCAGGTCGTCTCGTTCGAGAAGGTGAAGCTGACCAACAACGAAATGGACAAGAATGGTCAAGTGAGTAGAATATTTTCATTTTTAAATATATATTTTTTGTAGATTTTGATAACTTATATAGTTTTATATATATATATATAAATAATTCGTGCTGAAGTGTTTTTTTTTAAATAAAAAAATATTTCTAAACAAAAAAATCGAAAGGAATGTATTTATGATTGCTCGGCTACAACACATGGTCCAAAAATAACAGCAAAGTGGTTTTCTGAAGCCGACCTCTTTTTATGCATCGTAATTATTAATTGAGAGAAAAAATGAGCTACAGCCATCGACGAGCGGCTAAACTACTCGTGCAATACTATTACGAGGCAGAAGACAGGTCAAAGTGCAGCCATATAAAATTTTACTCTTTATTTTATTTATTCATTTTTATTTTCCAAAAAAGCCTTTAATGTATTAAATAAAGACAAAAATTTGTCTACTTCATTTCAAATTGTTTTTTTTATTGTAGTGTTTTAAATATAAAACGTATACTTTTGCTTTCCGTTCAGTATCTCCAACCTAACGGCACCCACAATCCTCACCAACCAACGGGAATAATAAAAATATTATCCCTCTATAATGTACAACTTTGTAATAAAAATAAATAATCATTGTTAGAAACTTTATGACCCCTACCTCCCCTACCTTTTAAATAAAACAACTTTTTTACTAATTAATTTTACTAATTTTAAAGTTAGACTCCATTTTTTGAATATTGCAATTTAATTTAATCGGTAGGTAATTTGTATCTATCACATAAAGAAAAGATAAACAAAATCGGACTACCCTCAAGGGATATAAGAGCAGAATGGTATTTTTTTGTATTTGTGTGTATATGGCAGAGGAGTGAGAGCGAATAAATATTAATGGTGAAAGGTGCAAGGTGCAAGGCGCAAGACGCAATCATCCATACTCCCCCTCTTTTTTATAGTCAAATATACAAAATATTTTTTTGCAGCTACCGATTAGATTAATTTTAAAAATTACAAATGTGGCATTACATTTTTTCTCTGAATATTTTGTAGTACTACGTGTTTGGACTATAACGCCTATTACTCTTTTAGGGGGTTCCAAGTTTGTATGAAACATGTTTATTTGAAGTAATATAAAAAAATAAATATAAAATCAAATACATTTTTTTTATAATAAAAGTACATCAATACAATGGTTGAAAAAAGATATACAAAATGAAACAATTTTTGTCCCTAAACATTTTGTAGTACTACATTTTTGGGGTCTAAACCCATATTACCCTTTTTAGTGTAAAATGTAAAATTAAATAAAATAATATAATAAATGATTATTTTTTTAAATAAGTGCATCATTACATTTTAGCCCTATTTCCCCAAAAAGGTGTAATAAACTAACTAATAAATAACTAACCATAGCCATAGCCGAGTGGGATAACGCGTTGGCCTGGCTAATGGGAGGTCGCCGGTTCAATCCCGGCCGACAGACCGACGTGTTTTTTGTAGCACTTTAAATCAGTAGGTTCCTCTTGCTATTAATAGGCTATTTCTGTAATAGGTTATTTGGTTATTAGAAAAAGTTTAAGGATTTTTTGTACCTTTTTGTGCAATAAAAGGGTGGTACAAGGGTCTAGAGAAAGGAAAAAATACAAAAATACCTTTGCCCCAATCTCAATTTAAATAAATTTCAATATTACATTTATTTATTTTCATTAAATTAAATTCTTTGAATAGTAGGTAAAATTTATTAGGGTATTTATTAGTATTATTATAAATAATACACGTTTTTAAATAAGTATTTTGTACTCCGTAAAAATATGTTCCTCTTTAAGAGTATCTCTGCATTTTAAAAGAAGATGCAGCGAATCAGATATAATCTCTGGTGAACGGTGAAGTGCCGGAATAAGAACTAATTGAAAGATTCGATCTTTCTGCCCGGGTTTTCTGAAAGCCAGCTCACCATTTCTTGAGTTCCACTGATTTTGATGACAGTTGCTTAAATAAGTCTATTTTCCACCGGCAGACTCCGTCAGGACCAGTGAAACTGAATTTTCTTTTTTGTTTTGTAATAACGTCGTTGCAATTATTTCTTGGATTTTTTGAGTGGCCAGCAAACCAGATTCGATTTATTCGATTTAATTCAAGAGAAACTTAACTCCTCAATTGCCTCTGTCTATTATAGCAATATTTTATTTGAACGTCGTTATAGTCTAGAATTTCTGTATCATTTCAGTATAGTTGAAAATTCAATCTTAATTGCTATACAACCCGATAATATTTCAAAATAAGCTCGTTTTTAGAATTATACAATATCAACTTTAGTCAATTATTTGCCAACATTTTGTTAGGCAATAAAAATGTCGCTGGTGTAAGCCGAATTTTTATCCTAATTTTTCTCAAGTTTTTAAATCCAATACAATTGAAAACAAAAAAATATATATTAATGTTAAGTATATTTTATGGACCTCTAAGATTGCTTAATGTAATTTAAAAAAATAAACAAGTACTGCAGTTTCAATAAAGTATCAGAAATTGATAAAAACAAATAAAAAATATATATTTATGTTTCCTAAGCAATTTTCTCAAAAAGGAAACTTTCTGACAGCTCTAAAAAAATTGGAAAATATACAAAACATATCTCGAAAATGACTTATTTAAACAAGCTCATTTGAAGGAATACGTAACAGTAAAGATATTGAAGATTTAACTCACCGAACAACCAAGAGATTTTTTTAGATTTATCTCAACGAAAGATGGAAAGTAGTTAATGTTGGTGTGGGTATAGAAATGGCTGCAAGGATGCTGATTCACATGTATAAGAGTGAACATTTTAAAGGTTAAGCTAAATTTGTAACAAAAAAAAAAGCTGAGGCTAGTCCCAAGAGAATTGATAGAAAATAAGTTAAACATTTTTTAAGAGAAGAAATAATTAAATGAAATGAAAAAAATAATTGGTAGGAAAGAAATTGAAATGAAAAAAAAACATTTCTGAAAACTGTTTAACTGGAAAAGCAAAATTCAAACAAAGTTTTAAATAAAAAAACAACAACAAACAAGTCTTATATCTTAAAAATTTAATTTGAAACCAAAAAAACCTTAGATAATATACTGTTTTGTGGTTTAAAAAAAAAATTTAATATGTAATTTTTTAAACGGTTTCTTAACTGTAAAAACATTTCTATAAAACTATTTTTAAATGTATAAATTAGGAAGTATAGGTACTTTAAATTATGAAACGTTAGTGCTTAGATATATTTATTATATTTAAATATAAAACAATTTGAAATACTGTAACCTATAGAATAATTATATCTAAGCACTGATATGTCGTTATCATTTATTAATTTATATAAGTCCAAGCATAATATAAGTCTACAAAATAATTATAAATAGATTACCACCTTTACTTGAACTAAAGAATACAATACATACAATATATAAATTATTAACTAATATTAAATGGCTATTTAAATAATATCAAGACTAAATCCCATATATACAGTTCCACACACATGTGCGCTACCTGAAATAATTCATTCCGTTAAATATGCATTATAATTACTCTGTCATTCATTAGCTTTAATATTTAATTTTGAAAATAGTGCGCGCTCATCAAATAGCACATGTATAATTATATATATTTCCGATTGCCTAGATGCTATAACACGCCTGTGCTAATAATTACGTGATTCGACGGCTAGCAAACACTAATAAATATATAGCCAGCTCCCCAGATGGTCGAGTTTCCCATCGATTTCAATTATTCACCAGCTCCATGTCGAACGATTCTAAACAGATATACAGTATATATAAAAACAATTGCAATAATATATCTAACGAGTATAATCTATAATTCTATATCATACACATATTATGCATCGACAGGGAATACCAGGATTTAATCTTTAAATATGGAATTTCATAGAATGTATTAAAATGTACACATTAGCGTTCTTCAATTTTTTTTCGATTTATCATTTGGAGTTTTTATCATTTAATAGAGACAGTTTTCCCAGTGGTCTATTGATATTATTACCAGAAGAAGGACAGAATAATTAAAATATATCGAGGCTTAATAATAACACATACTACCTTCAAAACTTCTATATTATTGCTGTTTTTTATATTTTAAATCGTATTGAAATTTTATGATTGGTTTAATATAAATTTAAAAAAACATATCATAATCACACAGAATACAGTTGGTTCAATAATCGTAAAATGGTAACATTAGTTAAAAAGAATCAATCATTTTATTTTTTATTTTTTGAAAAAAAAAATGTTAATCAACAAGGTTATCCCTAAAAACATAAAAATCTTAGTTTATAGAACATCAAAAAAAACTGACATACCCTAATACATATATTGTAGAAGGTGAGAGTTCGCAAGTGTTAGCTATGCGTTGGCCATTGCAAGAAAAACGATCGGTAGTTAGTGCTACTTATGCAAACAGGCTAAAAACAATTATTATAACACCGTTTAAACTGTATAGATTTTCATATATGTATTTATTTTTCTACACGCTAAGGCTAAATGATTGATGAATGTGCTGTTTAAGTTGGAATTGCAAGCACGTATCAGATTAATTATGGTATTCTACATAATTGAAAGAAATGAAGATTGTTAGCAAATTGATTTTAATGAGAAAGGGATAATAGGCATAGGGACTAAATTATTCAAGTAAAAAAATAATTCTCCCCAGTAATGACGTTGCAAACACGATGAGTGTTTTGCAGATCTGCAGGAAAATTGTATTGATTTAATAGTTTTTTGTTTTTGTATGCTTTTTTAAATGAAGCACCAATAAATTTGAAAATGTAACATTCGTAAGCCGGAATTAGCCAAAGCCGAAAAATAGTTATTGTCATATGAATAGTGTGGCATATGAAAATATGGTATTCAGTAATATATCCATTGACGGCATACTCGCACGACACGTTTTGGCATCCAAAAAAAACAATTAATGACATTTTTTTTAAGGCGGAGGATTGTTTTTGAGGCCGAAAAATTCTGATTTTTGCTTGTATACCAGCCTCAAGCGCTTTCTGCGGCTTCCATACACGATTACGAATTAACCGGCGAGTTTTAGTCCGATCGACTATTATTAATTCCTGAGATGTTGTACTTTTATTTAAAATATTATCGTTATTTATTCGGAAACCATCCACTTTAAACAAAAATATACGAAAAAATTGTTCTTGAAAAAAAAAAAAAAAATCTACCTTAATCTTAGGTACCACTTCAATACGGCAGACTACCATATCTTAGTCACACATATAGCAACTTGGCATAACGTATGATCCCGACTTTATTATAAAAATAAAATAAAAAACTAACAACTGTGTATATTTCAAGTCTAGCTTGTAGAATTAATTATTTATTTTATAATAAAGCATGGATTGACTACAATGTATTACTGTATACACACTCATTTATTATAATTACACATAATTTCCCAATAGAAATACCAAATCAAATGTATATCTATCGAGAACGCAAAACACATATAATTGACATGCAATTTTCCTGTATACATCTATTTATTATTCTATATGGGAATAAGGTTTCACCGATAAAACATACACCGCACTGAGATAATTACACGACAGTGGCCACATTTCACCCCTGTGTGCGCCTTTCTACGCTTGCTTTAGCTAAATACCTGGCATACGCCCTTAGCAGCTCCCCATATATGTATACACACACACACATATACAGTTATACAGATTGCTATACGCGCATATACAGAAACCCTTGTGCGCCCAGGGTCGCCAGTCGAGCATATATCGCCTGGCTTCAAATGACCTATTTCGTATTCTAACAGCGAAAAAACATTTTACAACACATTCACAACTCTGGAAGTGCAAACCGACGGCACTCATTTATTCATCCAACCCCCGCGGCTATCACTCACACTACCACAAATATATACGCATACGCGCACGGGTTGTTGCCAGGCAACGTGTTCCGCAGCGAAATCATCTATTATTGGCTGGGCAACATATATATTTGCAAAGGGGAGAGCGCCACGAGCGAAGAGCCACCACCGACGCTGCCACTGCTCAGCCTTTTGACTATACTATAAGTACATAAATGTATAGTGTGGAGTTTCGAATGCGGATGGATTGTGGGTGTTGTGTCGGGTGTGAAAAGCGGAACTGTGCGCACAACGGCTTTCATTGTATATACACGTTCGCATAGACAGTGCTTATAAGAAACATATACACATTTTCTATAAATAAATCTATATGTTATTTACAATTTATTATGTAGAATACATGGCCGTATTTAGACCATACTGAAATATATTTGTGGTTTATATTTAATGATATAGAGAGGACGCAGTGCAAACAACCCCTGTCTAGACAATGCGCCAATAAATTGATTTTGAATTTACGCGATTTTGTTGAAATTAAGTTAATATTATATAAACTTTCTCTAAATGGTGTCTTATTTTATGTTTTAGATTGTCCTAAACTCGATGCATCGCTACCAACCACGTATTCATCTGGTGCGTCTGTCGCACGGCCAAAACATTCCGACCACACCGAAGGAACTGCAGGAGATCGATCACAAGACATTCGTGTTTTCGGAGACCGTTTTTACTGCCGTTACTGCATACCAGAATCAGCTGATTACAAAGCTGAAAATCGATTCGAATCCGTTTGCTAAAGGTTTCCGGGACTCATCGCGTCTGACCGACTATGACCGGTAAGTTTGTTATATATGTTTTATTTAATTCTAATTTTTATTTATAAATCTAAAAAAGAGATTTAAAAAAACAGATGGAAATATATAATTAAAATTAACTTGGACGAGCCATGAAAATCGAGTCCACCCACGAGCTCGCGCTTGCTAGGACAAACAAAACTCTTTTTAAACCAGAATAGTACAAAAAACACAAATCCTATTATACATAAAAACCATAATTCTCAAAACACAGATTCGTGAAATAAAAAAAAATACTCATATTCATAAGATTAGATTCTTTATTTGGTGTTGTATGGACCACTCACGATCTATTCCTAAATCTTAGCTCTCCTTAATATATTTCGATATTTGTATAAAGTAAGAATTATATTTAAACTTGACTAAGGGCATGTCTTTTATAATATAGCATTATTTTTCTTGAGAAATGTTCTATGTATCCTCCAACATTTCACAAGTTCGACATACTGTTCTTGACTCCAATTTTGTGGATATATTTTTTGAGACACTGCGTTTTTGGACAACGTTCTTATATGAAGTCGACTGCCGTTAATAAGGTGTCTCCACTTTTGAAGATTCTGATTTCGGATTTAAGCCACACGAACGTTTGTTTTGTACATGTTTGGTCATTTCATTACGAGCCATTACAGGCCATGTCGTCGTCCACCACTTTCCCATAAATGTTCGAATGACCGTATGATGATTTTCTTCGATTTGTTTTTTTATTATAATTTTATATAATTTATTATAAAAAACACCGATTGAAAGTTGATTTTTTCGATTATCAATTTTTAAATTAACTTATCGTTTTTTTCAAATTTTTATTTTATTATTTAATAATTTTATATATAAAACACGATGTTTGAACTATGTTTTTTTTTCTATGTTTCGTTCAAATTAAATTTTTAAGTTTATATTTTAATATTTTTTTGTAAAAACACAGAATTTGATTATATTTTCTTTAATTTATTATAAGAAACCTTTCTTGCACTTTCAATTTTATTTTTAAATATGTTTATATGGTTATAAAAACACTTATACATATTTAAACTTTTTTTATTGATTTTTAATTTTATTTATTACAAAGACAATCTGTCATGCACTTCCTATTTTCTTTTTATTTGATTTTTTTAAATTTTTGAACTTTTTTGACTTTCAAATAAAACATAATAAATTTTTTTTTTTGTTGGCATAGGTTAAATGTTTTTTACATATTATATTATACTATATTTATTATAATAATAAAAATACAAATTTCAAGCATTGGAAATTTAATTTAAAAATCAAAAGTATATAATGTTTAATGATAATAAATTATATAAAACATAAACTAAAAATTGATTTTTTTAAATATACATAGAGTATTTAATAATAAAAGAAATAAATATTCTTAAAACAATAAAAGGATTTGTAAAAATTGATAATTCAAATTTTTTTTTAAGAAATAATAATTAAAATCAAAAGTTTTAACATTTTTATAATAAATTATATAAAAATATATAAATAAAAAAAGTTTAAAAAAACAAAATTTTAAACTTTAGTTAGCGGTAAGCAATAAACCCAGATGAATTTAATACAAAATAATTTACAACAGGAGACATTTATTTTTACGAATTAAAAAAAAACAGAATGAAATTCAGCGGACTTTTATATTTGGGAAAAATACAAAATTGGTCTTTCACTCCGCTGTCTCTCATCCAGCGGACATTCGAATTAATTATTGCAATTTCATGCAATGGACTTTCTTTAAACATTTGACATTCATAGAAGGTTTTTGCATCCGTCGGACTTTCATCCCGCGGTATAATATTTTGTTATTATGGTACATATGGTACAAAACATAACACATACACAAAATTGTTTGAAGTTAAACACCAAAAATTTGAATCATGATGCAAATCCATTTTTAGAAATTCTACAAATGCACACGGTAGATAATTCGCCAAAATCAAAATTAAAAGTTACTACGACTACGCGAAAGTCCCATCACCCATTAGTTTTTTGAATAATTAAAATATTAAATATTATTAAGCTAAAATGCGGTTTTTAAATATTCTATGATGATATAATTTTTAAGAAATAATAAAACAAATCGAAAGTTTTAACATAAAAATAAAAAAAAATCGTAATCGTAGATCGTATTTAAAAAAATATATTTATTTTTTTTCGATTTATCGACCAGTCCTAGTATCCATCTCAATTCAACGTTATTATTTACTAAAGGGATAAAACCTACCTAGACAATTTTAGAGTTATACGATGACAAAGTGCCTTTAAAACTGTCTGACCATAAGAGCTTTTGACATAGCTGTTATAGTTATATGTAAAACTTATTATTTATTGTGATTTATTGTCTATTGGAAGTAAGGACTCATCCAACCAATTTTCCCAAAACGTAACCAAAATGAATTTATAAAACTGAGCATTAGATGCATGCATGGTGTACATCCAAATTTAACCAAATCTTAAAAAAATAGAAGATGTTTGTAATAAAATTTATAAAATATATAAATAATGGACTTCCTAAATTTTTCTAAACTCGTATACTATACAGCAGGCTTATGAATGATCCCAATTCGAATCCAGATCACAGTTAAAAAGACAAATAATTTTTTTTAGCCAGGTAAACAACTTTCAGATCAACATATGAGTGCTGTTAATTTTGCAATTATTCATCCGTTCGCAAAATCACATACAAAATAAAGCTGAAATGTCAAGTCTCGCGAAATTCATCTCGCAGAGTAGAACGTCTTGCGTACTCGCATAAAGAAATATACTCCAAGAACGCGCGCGATACCATCTATAATTAGGGTAACGCATTTAAGCATTCGAGGTGTTAAGAAATTATCTTCGATCACACTCTTCGTAAGTCCGCGTGTGCGCGCGTGTGTGTGTGTGTCTGCGCGCGCGTCCGATCGTCTCTCACACACGTTTGCGCACCCAAAACTACAACAACAACACCATTAGGTCAGGAACACGTATTTTGGACCCCGAAGCTTATATCATCGGCTCTACAAATTACAGGGCGGCATGCCGCTTTGATGGACTGGCGCGTATTAGGAGATAATTTTGCGCTGCCATAAATTGAAGAGCACTGTGTCTTGCGTATGCGCATGCATTTGCAAATGTTGAAACGCGTCGCGCTTTCTAAAATATCGCAATAAAAAAACGTATGCACCAGAACAGTTTTATAGTCCTTCTAGCCTTGAGAACAGAGAGCACATGTCCGCTACTACTAAACGCCCGGAATGCGGCCCTGCGCATAATTATCTAGAGCAATTTGTGAAATATTGAAGAAACATTCGTTTATACATAATAATAATGAACTTTTATACCAAATTGCCAAAAAAATCGTTCGTTCAACCGTGGGCGCGCGAAGACATGCATATAAGTATACAGTTTTCGGTTGCTGAAGTATTTTGCTCACAATGCATCATTGGTTTTTTGCGCACATGCGAGATATCATCGAAGATTTCGCAGGTAAAATTAGGTGTTAATTGAACATCGCGGCGTTATTAGTCAAATTTATAGATGGAATATATTGGTGTGCGTGTGTGAGAGATTTTTTCGATAGTTATGCTAAATTGTCTTACATTATACCTTTGAATAAACTGATATTTTGTTCTCTGTAATTATAGCATTTATAAATATATTTCTTGTCTACAGAGATCCTATGGACGCACTGCTGCTGGAACAGCACCTGCGGGCACCACTTCGCCTGTTTCCCGATCAAATGATGTCTCAGTTTCCACAACAGCAGGACGTAGACAGTGCGTCTGCTGCCCTACTTGAAAAAGCACGACAGCATTTACAAATGTGGGGACGATCACCGTACACCGAACTGCTCCTGCCACAGATGTACCAGCGTCCTAATTTGAGTGCCCTGAATTTTGGTATGTTCCAGCCGGGTCAATGGCCACCGCAACTGTCTGCCGGCTTCTTGTCGGCTGCGGCTGCTGCACATCAAGCATGCTCACCACCACCACCATCAACTTCGTCCAGTTCGGGAGGATCACCGTCGCCTGACATTCGCGTAAAAAGTTTCTCACGCTTCAGTCCGTACCCAATGCATAATCCTCATCAGGGCTCTCCCAGAAGTCCTCCAAACTAAAACGTCTAATTAACTGGTGTTAAATTTTTTAAATGTAAATACCTGTAAATATAACTATTTACAAACACAAATAATTTAAATAAATTAATATATATAAATAAAAATTTATACGGATTAAAAATTGAAATATGTAACTATTAAATATAACGATGAATAAATCAAATTAATATAATGATAAATTGATAATGTGCATATATTCAAATTATGTAGCAACCATAAGTTCCATACAATCATTTATATTTTCTATAAAAACATACATTAGTATAAAATGAACAGAATCAATTAATTAAACTTATGGCGCTCACTTATAATTATAATTTAATTATAATAAATAAGGTTTTGCATTGTTTTGCTACAAAATTGAGCTCATAAATTAGTTTGTAGTTATTTATTGTGTACAGTTTGGTTAAAGTTACTGATATTGTACGAAATTATTATAGGAAATTCAAATACATAAATGTTTAAAACCAAAAGAAAAAGAGATTTTTATATTTATTTTGTTCTTATATATGTGTTGGTAAGTAATATGGTATTTATTATAAATATAATATAATTTTCATTTTTATCGTGATTTTTTCAAAAAACCGGACGTAAATTGATTAGACTATTACCGATCAAACGTCGCAGTAATATTCTAGTAATAGTTTAGCAATAATGTTGTATTGCTTATAAGTTACTATTTAAAAAAATGTTTTTCGAAGGAAATATTCAGAAAGGAGTTTACCATGTGTACCATTTGAGGGCTCTATAAGGGATGTTGTAACAGTTTTGGAAATTCAAAATATTACAGGACTCTAAGCTTTTTTTTTGTTTTTAATTTTTGTCTGTACAATACAAGAATCTGAGACTGTTTGTCTCCAATGCTAAGTTAGTCTTATTACAAGACGTGGAAGTTACATCTGCTCTGACAGTTTAAGACATGCTTCTCAACCACTGGTCTACAAAAAAAAAAAAACAGTCGCACGATATCTGGATTGATAAGGAAGGCGATGATGAAAGGATTCCAGGAATAAATATATATGGTGATTGGATTTTTTTTCAAATCAAAACAACGATTCTTTTCGATCTACGCTTAAAAATAAAAAAAAAATTACACAATAAATATATGGACAATATTATGAGGTCAATTCGTTATACTTCTGTCAAATAAGTACCCGGAAATTTGAAATGAAACACAAACAACTTATCAATCATCTAAATTTATTATATCCTCTTCAAAATAGGCCCCTTCTGAGGCAATACACTTC
>JANSTU010001161.1:0-19154 GCA_027564075.1 Bolitophila hybrida
CCATACATAATGGGGTCGATGGACCTTTCAAATACATTTTTTTTTTCGCAAATATCTCTCCTACATGTATTTTTTTTACATTTCAAAGCTGAAGCGCCCTTAATGGAAAACCCTTTATATCATTTTTAAAAATTTCGCGGACACAAGATTTTTTTGAAAATGCACTCAAAACATCACTTGTGGTATTTTGAGTTTTAGGCTAGATTATTCAATTATTATTGAAAACAATTAATTAGGAATTTTGTTTTGTTATAGTTATTATCTGACAAAAAAATAAATTGCAAAGTAACGAAAAAAAGATTATTTATTTATTTCAAGATTTGAACAAAGTTCGATTTCACAGTCAGTTCATTTGGGATTCTGTTCAAAAAACTAAAATACATAATACATAAAAATAGAAATAGTAACCTTCCAAACTTATTCTAGATTAGATCGTTACTGTTAAACATAGACATAGTAACCTTTCAAACTTATTCTAGATTAGATCTTTGTTGTTGGTGCCAATTGGTAAAACAACTGCCAACACACCCTTGTACCCTTACGGGGTATACTCTCCAAAAACCGATCAATTTGTATTGGAAGTGAAGATTTACGTTTGCGACTAGGTTTATCTGGATGAAATTTTGATTTTGGCAAATCTATCATTGTATAGGTCAATTCTTCGCGAAAAGTTAAAAATTCCATTTTCGAATTAACAAAAATGAGTTGTAAACTGCCAAATCTAACATGTGGAAAATTACATTTTATACCACCAAATCGTCTTACGAGGACTTGAATAGTACGATGTCATTTGATCAGTACGATCTACACCACCCATAAATTCATTGTACCTGACAATTTCTACACCAAAATGGCACAACGTTAAATATAACAAATAACTCAATTGTTGATTCTCATTTCATTGGATCCTGCTATCACTTGTGGGACATAGGGCCAATGAGCGATGTCCCACACCGGATTCATTGACCAATACGGGTTCACACGAGTGGTCAGTTCATGCTAATGTGCGGTTTGTGCTGTGCTACTCCTATTGGAGCTACTTCTGCTCGAACACTAACAACACATCCCCGATGGTTAGGAGTCTTAATTTGCCCTGACGCGACTTAACAACTTTGCAGGGCAAATCGGCATATTTTTGAGATATCTCTATGCACCGAGATCTATCTTACTATTTAAATTCAGAATCGTGAATTACCAACGCCATCACACACTTATTGTTCTATACAGGGTACGTGTGTATGTTATAGGTTAATTGATGACATTAATGTTCCGTTATTCCACCAATAACATTTTTCAGAAATAGGCTATTAATAGCAAGAGGAACCTACTGATTTAAAGTGCTACATTCGAAAAACAATTCGGTCTCCGGCCGGAATTGAACCGGCGAACTCCGTAAATGATTGTAAATATATCGGCAAAATACCTGTGTCTAGCATTTCAATATACTCCGTGAACAACATGTTTATACACTTTTCAGTCCGACCAACCGTTCGTTAGTCAGCTTGATCAGTTCGGATTGCAGCAGGAAAAACTAATTCTAGAATTCCGAGTATGTTATGCTGTAAATCTTAGTGATAGTAAAGATAGTAATTATTTCAATATACGAAACCGGCATACACAATTTTGCATGTTTATTTTTGCCTGAAATACAAATATAATTAAATTATTTACTGTATAATGTGTATGTAAACATTACTCAGATAACTGTCAAGCCTCCTGTGTAATAGTGTGCTTGAATATCCATCTGTACACAAATCCGAAAAGTGTGAAATATCTGTATTGAACTCACTATTTTCCACAGAAGTCATATCATAATTTCATATAGCAACCAGGCGTCAAGACATATTTTCGAAATAGAAATTATATTTTCCATAGGCTTAGCATATTTTTTTGTTAAGTTTAATGGAACACATAATTATTAAATTATTATTATAAGTTGGTATATTTTAATTGACTATTTTATAATGGTTTTTGAATATATTCAATAAGTTAAAGTAAAACTATTTTGGTGATGTTATTACCTTTAAAAACAATGATTGATTTTTTTTTGTAGGATTATTCTTTTCACAGACAACAAGAAACTGCTATTAAATTCATTTAACCTAACGTTGCCATAACGCTGACGTGAAAGAAAACCGCATTGAAATAATGTGATCCGTTTATACGTTCTACGGACAAGTAAACGGGTTAGTCAAAAAATATACTCACATATATTGTACAATGTACATAATTTTCCAAAAAAATATGACTTTTTTCAAAGTATGCCACCTTGGCATTGAGAAAAACAAAACAGCATTATCCGCATTTTTTTTAATTTTAAACAGTAAACTTTTATGTGGAAAATAGTGTACATCCCATAAGTTTAATGTATAGAATATACGCAAACAAACACATCCTAGGTCAGTTACCAAATAAAATTAAATAAAGTTTTACACAGGACGTGGATTTCGGCGAATACGCGACCGAAGGCCAGCGCGACGCGACGTGGACGTGGGCAGTAGTGGCGTCATACCGCATGACGACAAGCTATATAAATATATATATATATTTTAGGGATTTGAAAGCTATCAAATGGAAGCTTTTATCGCACTTGAACATAATGGCTTTTGTCTAGCGTAAATATGTGCTTGGCATTTCAAATGAAGAGGAACACCACATCACTTGGAAAAATCAACGAAAAGATAGCAATCACTGGCATTCTTGGTCGTTGGCATCATATGAATTTAGTTTAGATGAAATTGTTGAATAATACAGACATTTTAAATCAAAAACACACTAAAACACTTTAAAAATGTTCGTAAATTTAAAATATACTCCTATAAATTTAAAAAATACAGTTCAATAAACAAACAGATTTCCGCACCATATAATATTATATTCTTTTTTTTTTACCCTGTGGGAATTCATTGTTAAAACCAATATGCCCCGTCGCGCTGCCCAACAGAATTGCGTAAAATTGTTCTCTAGGGACACGATGAAGCCATAGTCCATTCTTTTTCGTTGCGCATTATTAAAATACTTATCGTACGTACTTTTATATATATAAATATATGTTCATATAGAACTTGTATTAATATATACAACAACCAAAATCGAGATTCGACATATTAGATTTAATGCTAGAGTGTACGAATGTCACAGGAGGTGTGGGACTAAAAAAGTTTTTGTGTTATCGTATTTGTTCATTTGGTGTGTTGGAAAACTTCGATGTGTATTTGGCGGTCGATTTAAAATGTCACTACATTTCTGTGGAATGAGATCTGATAATGGGATAATAGCTTTTTCAGGTTTTCCGAAAGAATATATATATATATTTTACCGTCCAAAAATTTGGCACTATATAGTACGTATATTTTATATCAGAATGATGAAATACTGTATTTATGTGTACACTATACATACAAAATACACATATATGTACACAGTATACAGACATGAAACAAACAACAATCAGAGACTACACGAAAGCTCCTAACGATCAATAAAGCTAACATGAGTTTTGATGAAAAGAATTTAATTCTTCAAATTAATAGGGGAAACACTACTGCTTTAGTCATTTGCAATTTTATCATGGGCTGTTTTTAATTGAAATATTATCCGCGTAAAAGATAATTAAATTGTTTATCAATAATGACACAACATAATCTTTAATAATGTTTGCTTGTGAGATCATCTCACCTCTCTGAATTTGATCGAGGGGCAATTCTACTGCATAGAGTGTTCACAATCAGAATAGAGATTTAAGAGTGCGTCGATTAGCGCTCTTAACATAGGTGCGTTTAACAAGTTATGAGTTTATAGAGCTTAATTGTACTTATTTAAACATTCACCTCGATTCTTATTTGGAGTTAAAACCGCTTACTACGCTTACCCACAACTGAAAAAAACGTAAATCCGAAATGTTTAGCATTTAAAATTATTTGGTGACAAGAATTCTCTAAAGAGAAGTGAATTTTTCCTTTGCCTTTTCGTCACCAAATTATTTGGTTAGATAAATGCAGAGCCTAGATGTGTCAAGTGAATTCTTGTCACCAAACTTTGGTAATAAGAATTCACAGCCCGGGTGTGAATTTTTGTTAATTGAATTATTTTCACCAATTTAGTGACAAGAATTCACACCCCAGCAGTGCATTCTTGTCACCAAATAATTTGGTGACGAAAATACACTTGAGAAAAATTCAGTCCTCATTAGTGAATTTTTGTCACAGTGATAAATATTCACTTGACAAAAATTCATACCACCGCTCTCATAGGCAATGTAATTCAAATAATAATAATAAAGTTTAATAAACTCCTGAAAAAAACCTTTTAGGTAGGTTCGAGGAAAATCGGGTATGTTGAATAATTGTTCTTTCTTAATATTGATAAGTTTTGAAAAAAGGTAAAAACGAAGTGGAATGAATGGTATGGCCAAATATATTTGAACCGTTTCTAACTTTTTTTATTTTACAACTTCGAGAAGAGAAAAACACCAAGCCATGAATTTATTTCCATATTTATTTCTGTTTAACACATTATAATGTTTTTGTTGGTTTTTTATACATTAAATACGATTCAATTAGTTTAAGTTTGGTTCTTTCAATCAAAACGTGGTTTCTCTTAATTAGATTTAATAAAATATATAGAGAGGTATAGGCCAAAAACGTTAATAAATATTATTACAAATTAGTTACTATAAATATACACTATAAAATAAACCTAAACACAGTAAAATAGATTAAAAGTAATAAAAACATTTTTGAAAAAAAATCAAAAAACTTAAGTTGGTTAGTAACACAGGTACATAAATTAAAATATAATGTTTACAAAAAATGTATATTAGTCTTACTTTGGCTTTCGGTTCGAGCAGCGCGGGCACAGAGCGAGCTCGAAGAAAGATTTGTAAATTAGATGTTTTATAATTTGTTTTGTTATTGTTTGACTAAGCAAAAAAATAACGCGTTCGTCGTGATTTTCGAGATAATCATTTTGTCTGGCAATATGGCAGTGTTAGTAATATGCATATAATCAAAACAAATACTTGTCTATTTTCTATTCTAAATATATAGATACAATACAAGTTAGTTATTATAGAATATAAGTCGGTTTGTGTAACATCAAAATTAGAGTAAATGAAAAATATCGGTGTTTTTAATACTGTTTCTTTGATTTGTTGTTTGTAATATTGCGTGGATGATAATCTTAGTTTTATTCGGTGGTGATAATATATTAAATGCGTTTTTAATTAAACTGTCTGCCTAAAACCATGTGTATTCAAATACATATTTAGTAAGTAATAAAAAAACGTATTAACTTATTCTTAGATATGTGTATGTTCTCTCATAATTTCATATCAGTTTCAAATTGGCCAAACACAATTATTTCGTGTTCTTAGAATTTGGTGTTATTATGGTTATGGGATGCGGATGCGGGATGAAAACCCGTAGGTCGAAATTACAAATATTTAATTACTCAAATAGTTTGTGAAGTTTAATTCTGATGCTATTAAATTTGTTTATCAGACAACCCATTAGATTAAATTTTGATAATAAAACTTTTCTAATTTTAATTTGTACGTAAAATGTTCTTTCAGTTTTATTCTTAAACATAGCACCAGAACACCAGAAGAAATCTTTAATAATTCGAACGCGATTTTAATCGATTTAGAATTGTTGGAGATTTTTGTCATTGAAACACGGATTATCTTCTCAAGGGACACTTGAATACTTTTAGCTCTGAGTATTATAATAATTATTATTTTGAAGTACTTCAACGCTATGGAATTTCAAGCTAACGAATACATAATATGGAGGCGAATTCTACTTTGGTGCTAGCCTGGCTACACAAACCTTATAATTTCAGAGTTGCACGTGACCACCCACTCGGTACTGTCCAGCTTAATCTGGGAACACTTTATCATTGATTTTATAGGCTATTGACTCTAAAAGATTGATTTCCTAAATCCAACGCCCGTTACAAATCATGGGCAACAATCCAGTATAGCGTATCACGACCATTCTAACGTTGATGAGTTGATAACGATGATTCAATAATAATACGAGCTCCTGTTTCCTGTTTGTCGCTTCGTCTGAGTAAATGAACAACGCTCTCTCTCTCAAATTATATGTTGCATCACCTATTATACGTTCTGCGTGCTTTACAACAACTCATGTACTTGCAATCACTGACGCCCCGGTTGTGGTTATTTTCTGTTCGGCACAGCATTTATCGTCATTTATCAACATATGGCTTATCGTTTTCATTTTCATTGTCATGCATAGTTTTCACTTCATCGACAATGCAAGTTCACTCAATTAATCTGATTTCGGTTTATCTGGAATTTTGCCAACACCGTATTTCGTTGGTGGAACCTAATTCACAACCAACAAAATAAATACGCAGAATGAAAGACTAAAATGAACTCACAGATTTGAACAAATTGCATTGAATTCTTCAGCAATTTCGTAACATAATAAAAAAAAAACAAGTTTTCCAACTTTTTTTGTATTGGAATATGTGTATATTCGACACAAAATATTTTTTCGAAGACGAGCCGGAAGTTAAGATTGACGACCTCGATGATGGCGACGAATAATTTTGACTGTGCCGGATGGCCGAATTTGGTTCACATATATGCCCGTGGATGCCCGCGTGTGAGCGCATTTGATTGTACGTACAAACACTTGGCCGACGTTCGTTGTTAAGCCTTTATCTCCCAAAATTAAAAAAAAGCAACCAAAATGGCTAAATTTAAAAAACTTGTCTTAAAAACCACATTTTTGCCGTTTCAATACGGACACGCTAGCAGATAACGGGTTAAGAGCGTAGCCCGTACAAGACAGAGTGGAAAATGTTTATCTCATTGTGCGCAATACAAATAAGAAATCAACGGAGGTCATTGCTGCATGGAATGAGGCTCACCCCGAAAATGTAAAGATGTGGCAACCAGTCTTTTTACCCACTGAAAGGGCAAGTATGTATAGGTCGGCGCCGACCATTCAACGGCGTTCGACCAAATCACAATCCATCGTAGTTTTAATTTTAAAATTATTTGACATTTGCATTGAAATATTACGTTTTAAATTTTAAACTATAAAAATGAGATCATGGAGTATAATTTTGTCATCCAAATACAATACGGTTTTAGGCTTCGTGTATAAAATAAAAAATAAATGTGGTCCAAATATTCGAAAAAGTAATTTTTATGGTAATATAAGAGTTAATATGTGTTTATGTGTGTTCTTTTAATGAAATGATGACTACTAATGTATTGATTTCACCTACAGCTTAATAGTTCTACTATTTCAAAATTCAAGTTGATGTGCATAAAGTTATGATAAATCACAATTAAATATAATACTATTTTTCTTTATTTGGTTGTTGCTGATTGTAATTATATGAGTATTCCTATTGCTATGTATAATATTATATGACATAAGTGTGTTTAACGTTTAAGTGTATGAGTTTTTTTGTTGTTGTGAATCTTTGGTACAGTTATTTACGTTTTTTTACTATTTTTATTAAACACTTGTTTTGGCAGTGATCTCTAAATACATTTATACATTTGCCTCGCAAAAGTGTTAAATTATTTATATATTGTACCTATTTTTTTTCTAGTGTATGACATCTGAGACACCCCGTTATAATTTGTTTTAAATTTTAAAATCAGTTTCCTGGTATATAAGTCATCGTAATTGATAAAGTTTTAATTTTATTTAATCAGATTATTTAAAATATTACGTTTTTTATGTAATCAATTCGGGGACTTTGGATAATACATCTGTATATTTCACAATATCGTTAATAACACAGTGTCAAGTACAATTAAGAACAAATCGAGACACTTATTAATTTGCGTAAGCCTATTATTTGGTTTTAACTTCAATAAAGAATATAGTGACATTTATATTGGAATTCTATCTAAAACATAATCGGTGCATTTTCTTACCTGGTACTACGCGCTGGGCAACAGTACATTTCTTAAGTTTCATTCGGCCGTTTCTTCGTCAGATGATGAGCTCGCTGGAATGGTACTAAACCAGGGTTCACGATTCTTGATGATACTATATATAAGAAACATACTAAAAAATCGGTTCGGAAAAAATAAATAATTAAATCTTACGTGTTCTTTTGTTTGGTATTCGACGGTAGCGTGGATGAGGTACGATAGTACGTTTGATCGTCTTCGGGTTTTTCATCCATTTTACGTTGCAGTGTCATCGTTTCCTGGGGTTGTTCTTCTACAGTTGCATCGTCGAGATAATATCTTGAACCGTGTGCAGATTTGCAGTTTTCGCACTCGCTCAAATAGTCGTCATCAATGCTTGTGTCGTTTGGCAGAAAGTGTTCTTTCGGATTTGAACAGTTCTTGTAGGTTGTGCACACAGGCAAAGGTTTGTCGGTAATGTCCGAAACTACTTTCGGTGCAGCACACGAACTATGCAAATGTTTCTTTGGCATTGTAATTTCACCAGGTGGTTGGACTGTTTTCTTTGCCGACTCTGCAAGATGCTGTGGTGTTGGAATATTGATAATTGATGGAACCTTGCTGACAACATCCGATATAAGGGATACTTTTCCCGTGTGCGAATTAGCACTGGCCTTGGGTAGTGTATAGTGATTGGTCATCATCGGATAACTGGCCGTAGTATAGTTTATTTTGCTGAGACTAGTCGATTTGTCGACTGGCGTAAGGCCAGTCGTTGTGAATATGTAGTTTTGTGCAATGAGTTTATCGTCAGTACGGGGCAGGGACTTTGTGTACATGGCCGGTGGATGATGTGGTGATAGAAGCGTTGAACGAACGGCAACGGATTTCACTGAGGCTATAGTAGTGGTGGGCAGTGGTGTTGCGACCGACATAAAGGTATCGCTTGACTTTGATATCGTGTGAATTCGAGGTGCAGCATGTGGCTGGGCATTAGTTTGATGGTGATTGTTTTTGTACATTTTTGGTGGTAGCACTGGGTGTTCGGTGGGCAGTGAATTAGTGGTTAGTGTATCTATTAACTGTAAGGGAAACGGTGTATTCGGAATAGCCTTACATGTTGAGGATGTGTTTGTATTGCTTGGCGATTTGCTGGATATTTTCTGACGTGGTTGACTATGAGTTTGAGTGTTTTTTAGAATTGAGTGAATCTGTTGATCTTGCCGCAAGAAACTAGTTTCTGTAGATACGATTTGTTTAGAAATTGTGGGAATTTTATGTGATGTTTTTGAGCGTCGTAGTGTGCTGCATTGACTGCCATCACCTCCACCATCTCTAGGTGTACCATTTGTAGTCGATGATTGATTTGAGGCTGACTTCGAAGATGAAGTGTGCGCTTTGGCTACATAGTTTTGTTTTTGTGTAACCAATTTTGAGGACAATGTTGATAGAAACAATTCACTTTGATTCCGTGACGAGTTTACATGCTTTGTACCCATATAGGTCATTGGAACATGTTGTATGGGACATTGACAAATTGGTTTCTTGTGACTGGCAGACTTTTTGGGTGTATTTTCAGCCGTTTTTGATATCTTTACTGGTTGAGCTGTTATCATTGGTTCTGTATTGGTAAAATGACGTGGAATCGTGCGGTGATGTCGTCGAGATGATGGGGTTTTCAATTGCTCACAGTTTGAAAGATTTTCACATGATCGTATGGTCTCATCGAACAAAGGTGGTGGCAAAATGGTGCCGTCGGTTAGATCTTTGCTTGTCTCATTAGAGCACCTTTCAACAAGACCATAGCACTCTGATGAGGATGTAGTTTGTGCCTCGGCACGACTAACTTTCTTCGGACAACAATTTGATTTGTTGATTGTGCAGTTTTTGTAGTTGCACTCTACGATTTGACTGCGACTGTACAAATTATTATCCTGTTGATCTAAAGCAGTTGAAGACGGTAAGGCCGAACTAGACTGGTCATAAATCTGAACAGTTCTGTTTTGTTGGGACTCATTCTGTCCTGCAGTAATCGAGCTATTGCATTGTGGTTGTATTGATCGGATCTGTTGGCCCGACGTATTGGTGACCCTACCAAACAAATAAATATTAATTTGATATTATTCTAGACAATTCGAATCGGTTTATTTTACGCATTATTTGTTTTGTTGATCTGATGGTTTTCTCCAGCAGCA
Source organism: Bolitophila hybrida (assembly GCA_027564075.1). Taxonomy (NCBI): domain Eukaryota; kingdom Metazoa; phylum Arthropoda; class Insecta; order Diptera; family Mycetophilidae; genus Bolitophila; species Bolitophila hybrida. The sequence continues at coordinate 10,102 of JANSTU010001161.1, forward strand.
ACTGCTGTTACATTGCCGGAACTATTTATGTTAATACTAATTAAGTTTGTAGTGTTGGTGGTGACATTCGGTGGTAGATCACATGTATTGTCGGTAGAACATATGTTTACTGGCAATGTACGGTGGGTGGTGGTGGCCACACTAAAACACATTGGACTACACATAGAATACAGGCATAAATTTCAAATAGGATTCGTCGAGATACTCACCTCACAGTACATTGTGCATTCATGGATTCAGCTTGGGCAAGTGCCACTGCTTCTTCGTATGGTGGTGGTGCTTCACCACGTGGAAAATAACCACTAGGCGGTTTCCAAAGATGATAATGACCCGGATGGTTTTCGAAGGGATATTCCATGTTTAATGATCCGCCACCCATATAGTTAATATTTCCACCAATATAACTGAATATCAAAAGGATTATAAATAAAAAAAATCAAAAGCCTACAAATAAATTCCACTAACCCGATACTACCCATGCTGCGTTGCTCCTCGCTAACTTGTCGATTTACACGCATCCGAATTTTTCGCTGTCGCATGCGATTTACAATAAAGAACAATAATGACAACGACAGCGTTATGGTAGCACCAGTTGCCACCAGTCATATGCCAAAGTCCGAATTCTTGTCATTACCATTACCTAGAGTATTGTCCAGGCAAATGAAGTCACAACAACTGTTGCCCAACTGAAAGTGCTTGCATTCTTGCGGTGGAGCACACAGAACGGCCTTGCAGCTCTTCGACTGACCATTATCGCAGACGCACAGACGACAAATGTCCGGACCAGGAACGTATAGACGACCTTGTTCCACACCAGTACCATGTAAGTCAAGGCACTCACTCAACGAGTTTCCCGAAGCAGCTAGCACGTCTATAAAATAAAGAAAATTAACATACAAAAAACAATGAGTAAATATATACTTTATTCTGTGAAAACCTCTACATCGAGCAAACATAAAAATGGGGCCTGTTTTTCATGGCAATATTTACCTCTGCTATTCTCGGCACAAATTAATATAAACGTTATCAGTTTATAAAACATTTTGGGTGAGAGCATTTGAGATACCGTTAACAATACAGAAAAAGCACAATTGATTATCAATTAATGGTAAAATTGCAAATATTGTTGTGAGATTTAAGAATAGTTTGACAGCTGCTGTTAACGAGAGAAGAAAATTTTCGTTTTGCACAATTAATTTGTGTATGTGTGTGTGTGCGTTGTGCGAGTTTTGGGTGAAGCTCGTGTAGTATTATCTAGGACATACGTTTTAAGAAAATTGACGAAACTTTTTTTTTTAAATATAATAAATAATTTCAATTGCAACATGGATTATTAAAATTACTAAATGTATTTGATAATGAAATAAACATTGATTTAATTTAAATAATTAAAATATAATTTTTATATATATATATATATATCATTTTTTGGTCCAGGGCTAATATTTCGGCTAGTGCTCCGGTAATTTATTAGTTATTTTGTTGCAGTTATTGGTTAGTTTTATTGTTGCTGTTACTGCATGCTCATCTGCTAGCTTATTGAGTTTTATTCCTACGTGTCCTGGGCACTAATGGCTTTGATTACACTTAGAGAGTCAGATAAAATTGCGGTCCCTTAAGAGTGGTGGCCGTGGTTAGCGCTTCTGGAATGGCTCTTACCTCTGCGTAAAAAATGAGGCGTTTGAATTCAGTTTTTTGGAAATAAAGTATCCGTTTCGGACGACTACCACAAAACTACATCCCTCTGTTGATCCGACAGTGAACAGTATATTTCTTGCTTGAGTAGTCTCGTTGAGTAAGGCTTATTGAAACTTAGATTTGTAAACAATTGGGTTTGTATTCTTTTTTATTCTAGTTTTATGCTTGACTGAAAATCCATGGACCATGTTGCATTACACGCTTCGATTTCTTTTTCAATAAACTAGTTAGGTATAATTTCATCGCAGCTTCTGTAGAACTCCATTGTTAATGGCTTGGGCAGACGCTTGCCCCACCTGGTATTATTGAATTTTCTATTAACGTTTTTTTTTTTTTCAGTAAACTTTGTGGGTTTATAGCGATTAGCGATTTTGAGGTTTTTCTTTTTTGAAAGGTACACTGTCCTTTGTGTGAGGTTTTGGACATCGACTTCTGCGAGAATGTTAACTACAGTACCCACTTTCAGGGTTATCTCACGTGATTGTTTGTTAGTGAGCGTGCTCACATTTTAACTTTTTGCTTTTTATTGAAATATTTGATTTTAAATTTTTAAATTTGAAGAATTCTCAATTTCTTCTCACAATCCACTCACTGTGAGCTGAAACCCGGAAAGTGGGTACAGCACTGTTACGGTGAGCATTCCCATAATTTTTATGTTGTTTTTGCTGTTTCCATAAGTTTGGCCTCCATAATCCAGGCAGCTTTGTATCGTTGAATGGACTACATTTAATAGGGATTCTCCATTTGCATTCCATTCGGAACTAGCGATGATTTTGAGGATACATGAGGTATTTCGTATTTGTCCGTTCCACACATTCAGATATTCTCCTCAAATTGCTAATAAAAACAGTATTACAATAAGAACGCGGAGCCGGTGAGGACGCCATTTTCTTGTATGTGTTCTGATGATGTGCTCGTTCCATTAAAAACTTTAAATGTTCTGTCTCTCAGGAAATTAGTGATGAAATTGAGGAACATCCTATCCCCCACTTCTTGCGTTCTTCCATTATTAGAACTCTCCATACTCTCTCATAAGCTTTCTTTAGGTCGACGAGGATACAGAGTCAGATCACTGAGAAGTTTGGTGCCTGAGACTCGGCTATCTGAAGGGGATCATTGAGGATGCGGTCGCTATTATTTAATATGTTACACGTATTGCTTGGTTGTTAAATTTTCCCGATATCCTTATTTTTTTCATAGGTCGGTTGAGCTGAGTCGAGGGGTTAGGTTAACTACATATCCTTCTCAAGATTTTTTTTACAGTGTTTGCAGTTTTCGTAGTGCCTTTTCCTGTTTCTTATAGCCTCCTTATTCACTTCTCCATTCCACCAAGGGATGGTTTTGTTTTTTTGTTTGAGCGTGTTTCTGGTGATTGCTTTCCGTTTGATGACCCGCTAGCCAGGACAAAACTATTGTAGAGTCTGTCCAAGCGAAAGTTTCGACGTTGTTGATATCCATAGCAGTGTGAATTTTTTTTAATAACTGCGCGAGTAGAACTGCACCACACAGCTCCAGGCGGGGTATTGATATCGCTTTTATTGGTGCAACCTTTGTTTTCGAAGTCAGCAAAGAAACTTTTGTCGTACCGTCTGACTTCAAGCATAAGCATTAATTGAAGCGTCGCAAAAACCATGTATTTTTTTTTATCTGCTGATTCTTATGTTTTGAAGATGATGTAAAATTCACGAAAAGTAAGCCAAGCAGACGAAACCTCATCGGTGAGTGGATCATCCTAGCCTGCTCCAGTTCGCCAGAGGTTTTGAAACATGATTTTTGCCAAGATGATTGTAAGTGCGAGCCAACCAGAGGATCGTAGAGACGAGCCACGTCTGCAAGAAGGCTTCGCTTAGTTGGTCTCGTTATTAATGGTGGCAATGTAGACTGAAAACTGAAGTCGTTAGTTGCTGGATTCCAAAAAATCCCGAACGTTTTAATCGACTCATATTTGCTCATGTCTAAAGGAAAACTGCACTCGAGGTAGTTCTTTGGTAGATGACCTAACAGTTCTGCTTTGTTAGACGACCATTTCTTTAGAGTGAACCCACCTCGCTTGAGAAAGCCGATAAGCTCACTTTGTGCTTTGAGAACACTTTGCTTTATAAATAGCCACAGTGTGAGCGCACAAAATAATCTAACGATTTTGTTTCGCCAACAGCCGAAAGTGAACTGTATAAGTGTATATTTTGTTAAAAAAAGACATTGTTATTCCAGTACGCAAGCATCAAAAAATCAATTGAAAACCCTCCAAATGTTTTAGTTGAAATATTCTGCTTTATTCACACTCTAAATTTTGTAATTTTTACCTTTTAAAAGTTTTAGTACACGATATTCGCATATGAAAACCATGTTCTTAAATTCATAAAGTGTCTAAAATGCCTAAAAATATCCATTTTAAGAAATTTTAGAATTTTATTCCAAGGTTTATGCGAAAATCGTGTTTTAAAATTCCTAAAATGCCTAACATTTTTAAATGTGTTTGTGAATTCGGAGATTAACGCAGCAAGCGCGCATGCATTTATTAATGTTTATATATACAAGAAAACTAAAAACAGTGTATAATTAATTCTTTTAGAAATAATAATCTAAGTTTTAGTAATATTGAAAATAAATATATTTAATTGATTATTCATGATAAATATTTTTTGAAAAATTACTGAAATTGAGCTTAATAAATTATATTCAAATATTTAAAAAATACAGAAAAACAATCAATCCGAAATAAGCGACAAGTCAAGCACAAATAATTGGTAATTGCCTATCAAAATGTTTTCAGAATCAGTAAATTGAATTAATATATTCAGTGATATAATGACGCATGATAACTCAAACACCCATACATAACCATAGCAATTCTTTCAATTCATCTTAATAAAATGAATAGACGATAATTATGTTTATGAATTCTATTGTTAAATAAATAATAATAATTAATAAGTACGCAACCAAAATGAAGCGAACTGAAAACCCCTCAATTGTTTTAGAGAAAATACTTATGTCAAAATATACCTTGCCGAATTTTTATAACCTAAAAGATGTAGTAAATGTCAAACGAAAAACTATAACGTAACTTCGCAAAACATAAACTAAGTCTGAAATGAGCGAAAAAAATCCCGAGAAACCGGTGGTATCTCAGCCTGGTGATGGCATTCGGTCGATGCGCTCCACAAATCTCTTTCGTGCCGTCAACTTTGAATTGTATGCCAAACCTGTAAGTCCTTAAATCGCGTTGTTACCAAAAAGAGATTTTGTCTCTGTACCTGTGTACATTTCTTTCAGAACATTGTTGTAATGGGTCTGGGTCTTGTGTGCTTCGGCACCGTTCTCGGCTATATTGCTTATATGAGAGCAAAATACGAAGGACAAGGATACTATGCTGCCGTTCAAACTGATGGAACCGAAGTATATGCTAAAAGAAGATCAAAATGGGAATAGGACAATAAAAACACCGTAGTTTTGGCCGAATAGTTGTAAATGTATATATTTTTCTCTTTTATTTCTGATATTCACAAATAATAAAGTTTTGCGCATTATAATTTAAAAAACTGCTTTTACAATAAAATTTTGTATCAAAAAGAAACAAATTTCAAAAAATCGTAATGTCATAATTTTATTCGGTAATGGAGGTTGCGTTTCGGCACTAATGGTTGATGCGTTCCTTTTAGCCCATCTAACGCAACTGTTACTAAAGCATCAGTTGGGCAAGTTCCTTGACCAAGTCTGATTCACCCTTGATCTTGTTGATTTGATTGATTTCGAGATGCTCGCCCAACTCTTTGCGTGATTTGAGTTTAGCAATATCATGCAATTTCTTTTTAATGTTGCTCATGCGCTTGGCCTTCTCTTGATTGGGGCCAACTTTATTGTTTACACCGCTAGGTGTTGGTTCAGCAGCAGACAAATCTGATGTGGTGCGAGCATCTTTGGCGATTAACTGTGGTGAAGAATGCCATTCAGCTCTTCCATTTGGCTTCTCACCTTCTTTGCCAGGTGTCTGTCGCCTATTTTGAAAATTTTGAGCACGCTGGGTTCTTCTTTCATTTCGAGTACTATTGTTAGTAGGAGTTCGAGATTTATCGTCTCCGTTTCCAGTTCCATTAGTTGTTTTATTTGTGGTTGTTGTTTTAGGTGTGGTTGTTGTGGCAGCATTACTAGGTTTTGGGGTAATAACGATGCCACGTACATTAGGTGGCCGGTATGCTTGAGCGCTGGCTGTGGGTACACTTGACTTTATACCCACCACTTTTTCGTTGCTTACTGGTTTCTCTTGGAAAACACCGTCAGGATACTTTTGCCATACCACTTCCAATAGTTCCTGACCAGTTGGCCATAAAATCTCATGCAAAAGTGCTCCAGAATAATGCCAAACTTTAAATCTAATAAAATAAATTGTTAAAAATATAATACATAAAATCTAATTTAATAATGTTACCCGTTAGACATTCGCAGTCTAGGAGCGGTTGTGGCTGTCAAGAAAGTCTCTCCGTTCGGGCACCATTCAAGCAGAGTGGTATCTGGTGCTTGAAGGGTTGTCAATAGCTTCTTCTTAGCCACATTCCATACCTCAACTTGGCCACTTAGATTTCCAAATCCAGCCAATAACACCAGATTGCCGAAGCTATTGTAGTAGATACTATTACGTGCTCCATCGCTGACCTCATGGATAGCATCACACTTCATGTTGAAGAACGAAGCTTTGGCCGGCATAAATCCATAAATGACACAAAATTCATTGGAATTAGGGTTCCAGGAAACCGCATGGATTGGACCATCCTTGCCTATGAAGAATAGAGATATTTGTATTCAAGATGTTTGGTACTGATCTAAAAAAAGTATGCTTACTTAATTGTACAGCAAAAGAGTCGCCTTTAGTAGACATGAAATGCAAAGCTTGCTTTCCATAGTAAGAAGCTCCAGTTTGGTCAACGTCAGTACTGGTGAGTAACAGAACACCAGTTCCACGCTTGTTCCACTTGAGCTCAACACGATCAGCCTATAAATTACACGATATTAAATAAGTCAATAAATTAATTATTTTGTGGCTTTACTTGGAAGAAACTCTTGCAGCCAATAGGTTGGGCAGTTTGAAGTTCTGGATATTTGAAAATTTTGCACATAGACGGGGCTCCCTTAAGTCCGGGTGTGTAAAATGTTACGTAGGGTGAACTCTTGTTTGGTGCCAAAGACAAGGCACCATTACGACCACCACCAATTTTCTTAGTGGTCTTCTTGAATCCGTCTGCACCCTTTGTCTCGTAGAACAAAGCTTCACCCCCGACCATCAGAGCGAAAATCGAGTCATCCTCCGACCAACTGGGCTCCCAGTCACTGTTTTTTTTCTGAACAATCGAAAAGACCTCTTCACCTGTCTCAGTGCGGAACACGTACAGATTTGGAGATCCTTCCGGCTTTTCTTTGGTGCTGGTGAATAGTTCCCATGTTGTCAAATAGTTTCCAGTTGGCGAGAACTTCAGGTAAAATGTCTTGGATCTAGGCAGAGAGCACAATACTTTCCATCCGTTCGAACTGCAAATCTGAACTCTGGATACAGTAATTATATTTTAGAAAAGGTATTCTGAATAAATAAACGGTTAATCTTACTTGGTGTCATTGGCCCAGGCCAGAAAACGACCATCAGGACTGAAGACAATAGCCCGACAGAATTTACTCCAATCCGGAGTGAAATCTAAATGTGGGACGAATTTGTCCTTATTTTCAGCAGAGCTCCATAGCTCAATGCCAACGCTGCTGCGAACTAGTAGACACAATACAGGTGAATTAATAAAAATTGGATCACAAATACTGTGACGTCAACAACACATATATAAATTTAAAGCACATAACCTAAGTTATCGGAGAAAACAAAAAACTTTCTAGGTCTATTCAAATGTACAAAGCATGTTTGCAGATATTTGCATAAATAACGGGTTCGAAATAACCAAATCTGGTCAAATGCACTCGACCGAAACTAACGGTAATAAGCCGAAAGGGCGCAAAACATGAACAATTGATGCGTAGATAGCCCTATGTTATTTTAGATTTCTAGAAATACGTCTCACGACCCTCACAGGCAATAATTTGCATTAAAACTTTTGAAAATCGAAAGAGGAATCTAAGATACTTGGATTATATATAAAATGTGTAAATATTTACTTGCAAGTGCGGGAGAAATTCCGTTTAGAGCCATTACCAGTGCCAGTCCTAACCTCGATTTTCACAACTCAACTCGAACTCATCGATATTTGCTGTAAACGGTTGGTAGTAGTGTTTGTCGCAGCGCAGCTGAGCTCGATTGCCGTGCGCCGGCCGAATTATAATATATAATGACAGCTGAAAAGACGCGCGCTATTTGAATACATTTAAAAATATATCTTATCTCATAGATTCCTTTAATCATTTGTAAGACATAGGTCCGATACCGCGTATCGGATTCATAGATCATTGCGGATTCACACGACTGGCCAGGTCATGTTTATGTGCTGTTTTGTACCGAGCTACTAATTGCGACAACATTACATCTTTTCATAACCCGAAAATATCATAAAACATTTAAATAAATTGAGTAAGAGATTTATAACTATGGTTTTCTGTTTTTTTTACATTAGAAAAACACTTCGGTGTGTTGATAATCAAACGAGGTTTTTTCCATCCGCCAGCCAGCGTTATCCCACTCGACAACGGTAACTATAGTATACTTGAATTATAAAATTATAATTTGGAACTCGTTACAAAGATTGATTAGAGACATTGCCTTATTTGAAATTTAAAGAAGGGAATGTTATTTCTATCATTAAAACGAACATTACTAATTTATCTATTTTCACTTTTAACTGTCTTTGATTTTTGACTTGCTGTTGTACATGATGTTGTTATGATGATTTATTGATTTTTTATATCTGTGATCGTATTACTCTTTATCTCCATAGAAATATATTCAAACTCATTTTGTTTTAAATTCGCCTTACTTGTACTTTTCCATATTAATTTATAACAAAAAAAAACAGATAAGATTTTGTTAATATTATGTATAAGACTATCGGTTTCTGTGTTTTGTATATGAATAAAATAAATCAAAAAAATAAATAAATAAGAGTATATTTTGATTGTTTTTAAGTATATAAAATATTGTTGGAGTTTAATTGGAGGGTATTGTAAGATTTCAATCGGCGTAATATATCTTGCTACTTGATTTCAAGGTATTCACTTTTAGTTTGAGAACTACGGACAATATAGAGCTAACACAAATGTATGAAGAGAAAAAATGAGGAAATTTTGCCACAGATTTTCGATTGGATTGATGTCAGGAGATTGCGGCGGCGTCTGCATGACTTTTGGGCAATTGTACAGGAGCCATTCAC
>JANSTU010001172.1:0-19153 GCA_027564075.1 Bolitophila hybrida
GTCAATTCGACCAGTAGTTTGTGTCGGTGCAATCAAAAGAAATAGGACGAAAAAAACATATTTTTATGTAAAAATGTAAGTCGATAAATAACTACAAAAAAATAGAAACGATAGAAAAAGCAAAAATACTTTGTTTATTATTTTGTACGTGAAGCTGGAACTTTTACGAAGATCTATGGAAAAATAACGAAAATATGGACACTTGCACAACAAATTTCATTCCATTACTTTCATATATAATCTATTATTATTATTATTATGAATATATTAATTATAAGTCAGGCTCTTATTTTGCTATTATTGTTTTCTGGATCCACTTTTATTTGTGAGTGTTCGTGTTCGTCGCTGATGTCAACAAGGTTATAGAAATCCAAAATCTGATATATTTTCTAACCACATCAGTAAATTCTAACTTGAGATATGTTCAATAATATTACTTTCAATTTTAGTATTCCAAAAATCTTTTGTTGAAATTGTATCCATAGAATTTATTTATATTTCTATTTTGTGTTTAACGGGCCAAAAGACTTAAGAAAAAAATTGTGGAATGTGTAACACAATTGTGTCGTCTAGTGTAATCAGTATGTTGCTTATTTGAAGTTGCATGTGTAATAATTGAGTGAATTTGTTTTTTGATGCTAAGTTCTGTTTTTATTTTGTTTATAGGAGTGTGGAGGTGTGAAACTGTGGTTGTATTGTATTGAGTGTGTGTAGAGATATAGTTGTCGCGTGTTGTTATATATTTTTGGATTTCATTGAATCTGTACAATCAAATTATTATTAATATGAATTCTGACTTAATTGATTTGCTGGCCATGATATATCCATTGATTGACCAAATATTTTTTTATCTGTGCGTATTGCCGTGTTTCGTTCAAAAGTTGTTGGTTTATTTGAGTCAGCTGTTCTGATAGACAAATCTTGTTTTTATTTCGTATGCAAAGTTCAAGGTCAGATGTGTTTATATCTAATTGATTTAATTTTTTATAAAGTTGTTTTTCGAGTTGTTCTTTTATTGAATTTTAACATAATCTCACCAGGATAGTTGTTGTTTGACTGTCTTTGGTACCAGTCCGTGAGTGGATAATCTTTATTTTTAAATAGGTGTTTATACTATAATATGTTACATTGTCTTGTTTGGATATGCATTGTTAACAGATGCTATGCCACAGCCGCCAGAATATTTGTGTCAGTTTCTGCTTTGCCAAGAGCTCCAAATGCCTTTGGACATAACATATTGTTATGCGTAGCAATATCACTGCGAGAGCAGCCGGCGGAAGCACAATCACTGGCAGGATGTTTTGCAATCAACAGCTCTCGTCCATCAGCAATAAGTGTGGCACTTCACATATTGGACAGATGGCTGATTGAGAAGCCGATACAGGTGATGACGGTTGTTCTGTTTGCCTATGAATATTATAATTGCCAGAAGGACTGATGTAAGCAGAAGCCCGATCAAAGGTATGCATTGGCTGAAAATTCGGCCCAAGCACTGAGAAATTCAAATTACGAATAAGACGTTTTTCGAGGAAATTTAGTACATTGTCGAGGAACGAACGAAGTTCACGATCCATTGAATCAACTAGTATTTGCAATGTGTTTGGTTTGGATTGCTTTATCATTGGTTACTTGAAAAGTGCTGTGATGTGCTCAAGAATTAGTTGATATTTATTGTCATATCGATTCTCCAACCCAAGAAGCACAACTAATTACATTAACAAAGATTTGTTAACAGTTGCAAAGCTTTTCTAACAAATACGTACAAAAAATTACGTGAATGCAAGATTAAAGTAAAACATCAACTTTATATTAATAATACGTTATAGTAAAATTAAGATGCACAATAAATTATACTATATGTCAACTAAACCTATATGGTACATAAGTGTAACTTATTATTCTTACATAACACTAAATAAAAGTACCGTATTTGTGATTTATATGTAACTTTGATTACATGTAAATGTTTCATTTAAAGAAACATCTACATTAAAGTTTCTTGTTTTACTTCTTAGGAAGCATCGATAGAGCGAATCAGAATGTCGATATTGGGATAAACTGGTTGATAAATGTTCTTAACATTATTGACGAATTCAGAACGCCAAACAGTAAATCGTTGTAATCTCCGCTAAAAGTAGAAAGCTGTATCTCTAAAGGCTTTAGAATAGGACGGGTCGAGGATTTTTCCTCCACCTAGATGCTCGATATGATGACGGTGACCCGTGGCCTGCAACTAAATTCTGAAAGAGTGTAGAAATACAAAATATTAATTAATTGCCGAAGGAAATTACTGTATTTGAAAATAATAAAAAGGATTTAAAACAAAAAAAAAATTAAAACTGAATGTTTTTAAGGTTTTGTCATTATACCAAAGATCAAAAGTTGAAGATATAGAAACGAAGCTTCAATGGTAAATATTGAAAGAACAATATTTAATAAAGAAATGTTCTCACCAAATGCTCTATTAGCAGGCAGCAAGCAGTGGAAACGAAGCTTCAAAAATTTTGAAATTTAATAACAAACACAAAATTAAGACGGGCAAAGCCCATATGTATATAACAAAATGCACGACGAACGTGTCAAAAAAAATAATGCTATATGTCGGTAAAATAATCAACATCGCACCGAAGATATTGAACGCTGGGCGCTCCACACGATCTCGAAGATATGACAAAAAATAAATAAAATATCTTACAAAATATCTCATATGTGCAAGTTGCATTCTATATAAGATTTTTTTATTTTGCCACAAAATTGTGTTAGCGCTAAATGTCAAAAACCCTAGGGAATGGAGTGATGGTGCATAGTACCCTTTATTCAAACGATAACTTTTTGAATTGGTCAAATTATATATGCAGATGAAAATGAAAATACATAAGTGTATTTATTGAACTTATACCACATTATATATGTTAAGGATCTGCCTTTTTTCTTCGTTTGATCTTCTAGGTCTAAACCTAATATTCAAAATTCTCAAAATGTAGTATTAACAATCTAATAATTGCTGCCAAAGGATGCCTGTGATGTTTTCGATGGGGTTCAATAGTCGATACCCGAAAGACCGAAGTGTTTTTCGAATGTATCAGTTTAAATAAGTAGATTCTGATTGGTATGAATAGCCTATTCCTGAAATAGGTAGATTTGGAATAACAGGACATTGATGCCATAAATGTACATTGTAAGCACACGCAGCCTGTATTGAACAATAACTTGATGATTCCCTGGAAAAAAGTTCGGTTTGATTTGTACTGATCATTGCTTTATATACAAAAAATGGATTACTGTAGTATTGATTGGATTATATAAATTATTAATTCATTTATATTGTATACATTGCAGCAATGTGCTAATAACCGGTTCTGCAGAAACTTATATTACTAACGAATCATAAAAATGGAGCTCTAAGTCCTTTATAGGGATTAAAGGAACAAATATATGTATCCGGATTTCAATAACTAAGACCAGTTCCAGTTGAGGGCATTTTACTACTTCAGAAGATAACTTTTTTCAGTACTAAGTTTTAACAAAACTGAAGATTTTTAAACCACTGCCATTTCTGAAGGAATATTTGTTCGACAAAATTGAATGCCAGCAGATGATAAATTTACGTAGCTCTTGCTGAGGTAACTGAGGTAATTCTACTGTACAATATACATAGCTAGATGTATAAAAATCACATTTAAAAAAAAAACAAAACAACTTAACGTGTATACATTTCGCAGAGACCATAAATATATACTCGAACAAAAGGACATTGGGTCAAAACAAAACAAAGGCGTCCGTACAAACATCAATTCTGACTCTATAATGATTTATGTAAAATCCGCATAACTCTGACTGGATTTATTTAATTTAAAACACACTTATTTTGCGCCGGACCCGAAAACAAATGCTCGATCAAATGAACGATAGATTATATTAGCTGCTCTCATATATATTGCTACTTTTCTATATTTTCAACATTTCACTATATACCTGATAATCTTCGATCAGAACGCACCCACAACATAAAAACGGGAGCAGATCTTTTTTTAAGTGTTTTCTATATAATATACTGTTTTTTATTACATAAAGATGATATTTCGACAGTAAATACCTCAAATTGTATTAAGTACTGGCGGATCTGTAATTGAATGTATCGCTGTTGTCATATGCAGTATGCGGATTTTAGACAAAATTAAAAATGTTAACGAATTTTTGATAAGTTTGAAAAATATAATTATTATAAGAAAATTAGTAATTTAACTATTAAATTTTAAATTTGTTAATTTTAATAACTGCTTGTAACATGTCTTGTAATTATTATACAACTATATACAACTATTTAATTGCATTATAATTACAATCTTATTTGTCTTATTTCAGATGAAACCTCTCCCATCGCTCTTGGCTATTGTATTCCTGATTGAGATAGGCCTTCTGAACAGCGTAAACACATTCACACCTGCTCAGAAAATAATTAATTCCACAAACAACTCTAAAATAAAAACGTGAGTTGTTTAATTATTTTGTACATTTGAATTTATTCACTCATTCACACAAAGAAAGTGAATCGATAATTGACATGCAGAAAGTGTGCTCACAATGTTGGTGAATAATATTGGCATTCTAAAATAATAATACTTTTACATATGGAGCATTTCTCTAATAAACGGAAATCTTTAATAAAATATATATATACATATACATATATATCGCCTAATTTATTTGTTGTTGTAGCCAATGGTTACTACCCCCACTCTATTTATATAAATTTTGTAGGGCTAGTTTAAATTATGTATTTCGTTTATTCACATTTTAACTGTAAAAAAATATAGTAAGTTTTTAACGCTCTCTGATAAATTTAATAAAAGAATAGTTTATTAAGAAACAAAATATAAATAAACTTGCTTATTAAATTTTGTGGACTAAAAGTCCCCTTAATTGTTCGAAAAAATAATTTTTCTATTTTTGTCTGGTAAACTATGAATTTACTTTAAATAAAAGATATACACTTATGTGTATGTGAAAAATGTAATATTTTGGCATCATTACACCAACATTTTAAAAAATAGCTTAATTTATAATATTTTTGTATTGAACTATGATCATATAGAAGGACCAAGTTCATACCAAGTGAAGCAGAATTTACAATTTACATATCTGCAAAAAAGTACGGTATAGAAATGCACTTTCCAAATTAATGTTTATTAGTGATATTGATAGGAAAAAGGTCAAATATATATATACGAGTATATATATAAAATGCTGGCTTCGATAACGTTTTTCATTAATTTTTTAATGACTAATCGCGTACCGTTGAAGGGGTGGCGGGTTCAAATTACGAAGCAAAATATTTGCAGATGCAATATTCAATAGTAAATTATGCGGTGGTATGCCTGGCAAATCCAGTGAGTTCATTATTTACAGTTTGCTGGCATCGCAAACTGTATCAATAGATTTGTATGATACCAAGTTCCCTGGCAACAACTGTTGTATATTCAGACGTTGATCTCATCAGCGTATGTTGAACGTGGAATGACAGGAAGTGTTTGTCTGAAATCACCTGTAAGGACTAACAGAGTGTCACCAAATAGTTTGTCGTTGTTTTTAATATTTTTCAATGTCCTGTTCAACGCCTCAAGCGAATACTTGTGTGCCATAGTACATTCATCCCAGATGATAATTTTACACGGTTTCTACACTGTGGCCGATTGTTTTTTTTATGTTGCACACTGCGTCAGGGTTTTTTTTAATATTAAGTAGCAGCTTAAATACTGAATACTGAATACCAAAATCATCCGCACGATTACATAATTTGAAAAATTCAGTTTGTGTGAGAGAAACTATTAAATTACTGTTAAAAATTAGGGGTTGGTGATAGCAGGGTGAACATTTAGGGTTGTATGTATTTTTTAATGCCACCATATAAAAAAATTTAAAAAATTAAAATTTGTCAAAAAAAATAATTAGGGGTGTACAACCCTTATCACTTATCAGATGCTTTGCTTTCATTACTCTTTAAACATGCCCCGCTTATTCTCCAAAAGAAAAAACATTATGCTTTATGGTTTACTCAATCTGTTAAAAGTGCTTTAGCTGAATGTGATATGGCATATTATAATTGGAAAGGGTGTATAAAAAGTTCTGCGGTATTTTTATTCAATGTTCAATTATTCATAAAATTGGTTGCAATCATTTGATTTAAAATATGCGTCGTTTTTTTCGATGACTAGTTCCCAACGAGGTGCCAACTTCATAATGCCCCTCTTATATACGAGTAGTAGAAGCTCGCTTCTCTATTGGCAAAAAACTCATAGAGCCATTTTTCACAGGACTCTTTTGTGGCCAACTTCCGATTACCAAGCTCGTTAGCCATAGATAGAAACAGGTGGTAATCACTTGGTGCGAGGTGGATGCTCCCGGAGCTTCTGGCGCGTCACCAAAGATGTTGTTCAGGTCAAAGATGTTTTTCTGCGTCAATTTGTATGGCACCCATACATCGAGCTTCTTTGTGAATCCAAGCTTCTTCAAATGGTTTATAACGGTTTGGTTACTCATGCTCAGCTCTTGGTAACATTTATTCACACCAGATTTTACCATCTTTTGTCTTTTGCACGGTTAGTTCCCAGGATGTTATAAATGCTTTTTCTGTGCAACATTTTTCACACGCTAGCTACTCAAAATAAGCAACTATTTTGGATCGCACTTACTGTTTTTATACATAATACATAGAAAGTGCGTTCATAGTAGATTCATATGACACGCCAGCGTGTGTAAAATATGCAATCAATCATTCTCGCCTTATTAGATTTTTCAAAAGCATTTGATAATGTTAATCATTATTTATACACTTACTCGTTTATTTTGTTTTGATTTTACCGCCAATAATCTTATAATCTATCTACCACAAAGAACTCAATTTGTGACTTTTGCAAATAATACTTCAAGCACAACTAATTACATGAACAAAACTCTTTTTTAACAGTTACGAAGCTTTTGCAACAAATACGTTATCTGATTTACGTTAATGCATGATTTAGTAAAACTTCAACTTTACGTTAATAATATGTTAATGTTAATGTTAATATATGTTAATGTACATATGTTAATGTACATATGTTACATTGTTATAAAAGTTATGTTGGCACACTTAACTTTTATCATGTTTGTAACATTAAAGTTATACTTTTTTTACTTTTTAAATTGTTACATGTGAATATGTTGAAGGTTACGTTACTTTTACTATATATGTTACATCTTTGTGATTTTTTATTAATGATTACTTTAAGTTCATTGTGGACGTAAAAATTATGTACAATTGCTTAATAAGTAATTAAGGTTCCTTTAATATTACGAATGTGACATTTATGTAACTTTGCCAACTTAAATGCTAATTATAAGTAAATTTGACCTTATTATAATGTTTATGAAACCTAATGAAACGTATGTTTCAGCAAAGTAATGCTGATATAATATATGTAAATGTCATGTTATTATAATGTTATTGCTAGGTTAATGTTATTCAAAAATATGGCTGCGTGTGAGAACTGTCATATAATTTTTAATGCGCTGACATTTTTTCAGTCAATAGTTCAACATAAAACAAATAACCATTTAATATATATGCCGCCGATGCCGCCCACCGGTCAGGTCATGCTAATGTGTTGTTTGTGCTGTGCTACTCTTATCGAAAAACACTTTGAACCGGCGACCTACCATAAGCCAGGCCAGCGCGTTAACCCACTCGGCTATGGCTATGGTGTTCTTGAAGACTTTTTGTACAGATACAAAGAACTGCTGTAGATGCCATGCTACCCGATGCTACTCCATGTCATAATAATTCTCTGCCAAATTTGATTGTATAGAAAATATAGTCTAGGTGACTAGGCCTCACTAAACAAAAAATATATATATATATTATTTTTATTGTATATTATAATTTACGTCAATATTAGTTTCATCTGACTCGCCCAATTCTCCGCCTTTTATAAGTTTTTTCTGAGAGTTACGGTTTTTTTTAGTAGGAGTCTCCTTCTAATCTTCTGTGATGAAATTTAAGAAGTAGCTGTTAAATTTTACTCTGTAGCTAACTCAGAAGCGCTGTTGCTGTTCGTCAAGGATAAACGAGTTATTCTGTATTCATATTGTAGTAACGTAGTATTTCGCTTTCAAACAGCTTTTGGTCAACATTTCCCATGTTATGCATTTTTACTTGATTCCATCATAGTTCACTTAGAACTACAATTCTGTCTAATTTAACCTCACTTAAAAGATGCTTCTTTGTATTCATTTTATTAGTTAATTATGCAGAATTCATAATTGTAAAGATTTGTATAAAGTACATGTAGTGTTCACTCTTCCCTGGCGTTATATTCACAAAATCAATAAGAAACTAAATAAATTCAAAACATATCCAAGACCGGCCAAGACTTTAATTCATTATCATTTGTTTTTTAAAAGTTAAAATTAAAATAAAAAACAAAATCAGCGGTTTGCATAGTTACTTATACACTATAAATAATGAAAAAAATAAACATTTTGATCGTTTATGCCTTACTTTTACTACAAACCATAAACCAAAAACCACGAACTATTTACCAACTTAAAAATTGGAGAATTGAATATATACACGCAAATATACATGTAAACTTTAAATGACGTCTGTCAAAAGATTTTTCAATGTTTATAAAATTAAAAACTATTGTCAAAGCAAAAACAAAATAGATAACACAATCAAATTATCAGCTGCTAGTCGCACATTAAATATTAAAATTACATTTTTATGTATTTATTAGTGAGGTAAAAGATTGATAAAGACAAACTTTAATTTATGTAATGTGAGTTGATGTAATGTGAGCCAGTTTAACTTTTGCTAAACATAAAAAGTTTGGTAATGTTTGGTTATTTAAAAAAAATATATTATATACCTCTGCCACAAACAATAACAACGTCATTGTACGTTGTAACATTTATGTTATTGATATTTTCTGACGTTTGACATTTTAGAACGCAACCCAAAATGTAGAGATATATGGAGAGATTTCTAATATGGTTTTTACCAACACATACGTAAAAAGCTAAAGAGGGAGAAAAATAATACAATTTTTGCATGTGTACGAGTGAAATGCAGTAAATGGTTCGTGGTGTGTAGTGGAGGCGACCACCTGTCACTTTGCTTTCTTCATTCTACAAGCGCGACCCGCGAATGCAAGAAATTAATGGTTGTCCGAATCAGAACATTTCATTGCCAGGATTCGCTTTCTGACATCAATTTCCGATGCCACATTCTTTTTTATACATTCGTTATTATAAAATATTTGAAATGAACCGTACACGAAAAATTAACCAGTCCAGGTATAAATATACAAATGTTCATGTTTGTTGTACTGGGTTGTCGCGGCGAGCACATAGAGATGCATCGTGTGAGTATACAAACTACCGTGTAGAACTTATCTTTATACTATACTCTACGCAGTAGGTATAAATTCTTAGATAGTTATTGGTAGAACTTATCTTATATACATCGCAGTAGTTAGTATAACATAGCTATTGGTAATATTATTATGTGTGAGTGTATGTAACATATATGTTGTATGTGGTATAAACCATATTTACTAGCCCTGTGTTTATACTATACTCATAAAGTATGGTGCCGCTTGTCGATACATGTTATTGTTGCTAGTGCCCTTTCATGTTTAGTACCTTGCCTGTATGCGGGTATCTTCTAATTATAAAGGTTTACGCAGATTATGTTTATGAGCCTATATAAAAAAAATCACTGCGTCAAATACAAAAAATGGAATTAAAAAAATCGTGTAAAACATTCAAAATTGAAATGTTAAATAATAATTATTATATGGCCAAACAAATCACCATAGCCATATTCGAGTGGGTTAACGCGTTAGCCTGGCTTATGGGAGGTCACCGGTCCAATCCCGGCCGGCAGACCGAAGTGTTTTTCGAATGTAGCACTTTAAATCAGTAGGTTCCTCTTGTTATATATCTGAAATAGGTTATTGATTTGGAATAACGGAACATTAATGCCATCAATTAACATATACACACACACCCTATATATAACAATAAGTTTATTATGGCGTTAATGATTCAAGCAAACAAGACAGTCGCGTCAGGGCAAATTAAGACTCCTTACCAGCGGGGATGTGTTGTGGGTGTTAGAGCACAGTAGCCCAAATAGGAGTAGCACAGCACATTAGCATGAACTGACCACTCGTGCGAATCCGTAATGGTCAATGAATCCGATGTACTATATCGCACACTGACCCTATGTCTCACAAGGGATTACAGGATTAAATGAGAAACAAATAATAATAATAATAATAATTTTATTGTTTTCAGACTTCCCGAGAACACCAATAACACAAGAACACTACAACGATTAGCGGGTGGACATTTGCACCATTCCAAATACCGTAAGGATGAGGACAGAAGCTCGCAAGCCACAAGGTTGTCCAAATTGTATTTTCGTAGAAAACAACCAGCGCCAACAGAAAACCTTCCAAAAAATACCAGATTAATTGATAAAAATCATTATGAATTATTACACTCAGAAGATTCGAAAAATAATCTCGATGATTGGGAGAACGGTTTTCTGAGATCTAGTGCTGGGGCTGGAATGAATGTACTTGGCAAACCTAATAAGGATGAGTCTAAGAAAACATTGTCCGATCAGGTGGCAGAGGGAAAGTACGGACTTATTCAAAAAGAAATTTTTCAAAAAGAACCAATTCGACCTGGAGTTATAAGCTATCTACCAAATCCCGAAGTTCCTAAAGATACAGTTGAGAACTTTGGTGGACTTGATGAAGATGATATATGGCTTGCTGAAGATCATCTTCTTGTAATTAAGGGAGGTCATTTGAATGAACGAAACCAGAAGATTCCATGGAAACCGATCGATGATTATGAAGCTCCGGAGCGTCAGGTTAAAATACCGGATAATCCAAAAGTGCCACCACCATTTCTTGTCCAACTCGAAAAAAATGGACCGGTACAGTTTATCGGAAATAATAAATTCCCGCTCATCAATCCATTTACGAATGAGTCGATACTTTTATTCCCCGAAAGTGGTTTCCCAAAAACCGAAACCTACGATAACAATCAAAAAAATATATTTGCCAGGCCGCGACCGTTTGAAAATTTTACACAAAATAATGGGTACCAATACGACCGACCCCTTCCACCACCTTGGAATATTGTCAACAACCAGACGTTCACTAATCCGTTTCTAATAGTACCTACATCCAATGGCTCTCTTGAAAACTCAAACTTCACTGATTATATTGACGAAGATGATCCATCCTTATATTATCCTCCACCTTATAGTTTCACGTACAAGTCAAACTATTCAAATTTGGTCCCACCAGGTCCATTTGTACCAGGAATTATTTTACCACCTCCGCCTAACTTTTTTGGACGAGCTACAACAAAAAAACCATTAACTACAACCACTAGACACTACAACCATATAATGCGAAAGATGCCAACTACAACAACGACTACAAATAAACCTTTTACACAAAAGTACAGACCTTCAGAAAGAGCAACAAAAGTAAAGACAACATTAGCTTACCAACAGTCCAATGTTAGACCATCAATAAGCACAACCACTACTACAACTACAACAATGAGAGCAATTACAACATTGAAAAAGGTAGATCCTAATCTAGTTTCATTTATTTCAAATGATGCGGTTTCGCCAGCATCACAGGATAGTGCTCATGGAAACCCTGTTTATTATGAGTATTTTGATGCTCGCATTGGACAAAGAGAAAATGCTTATAAAACTCAATCTACAGAAAGAAACCCAAGTTCTAAGAAACCAAGGATAGTCGAATCTCGACCAATTCAAAAAATAACTAGTGTGCAACCATACAATTCATATCTACCAGTAAAGTCTTTTGACTATAACAAATACGTGTATATAACTCCTAAGCCAGAAATAACACCAAATGGATTATCAAATAACGATGCCCCATCAATACCACATGAAAGTCAGAACAGTGCACCTATTCGACCACAAACATTTGACAAACAGGTAGAGACAATTCGACAAACGTTGCAATATTTTAAAGCTCAGTCATATCCAAACCAAATCCCTCGAGTTCCGAAGGCAAAGGCTGTTTATGAATATTCCTATGAGACAACATCTGAGGGTAATAATAACAGATTCCTAGCACCTGCTCAGTTTGACACAACACCTTTCAAACCAATGGTCCAGTATAGTGCGCCTCTTAACTCAGAAAATGGATTTAAAGCTTTTACTTTCTCCTCAACGGAAGCTCCTAGTAATATATTTTACACATCATCCACCAATAGTCCAAAATCAACAAGACATCGTGGCACTGATGCAAGAAACTTTTCATCGAATAAACCACATCTTGAGTATCTCCCTCCCATCATTAGTCATCAATCGTCGGAATCCGGAGGATCAATAAGAAATACAGAGTTTTCTCAGAATGTTAGTCCCGCCAACCAAAAACCCTGGATATCTATTGAGAAACAAGTGTTCCGAGAATTGTATCCACCAAATCAGATAAACGTACAAGTACAGGAAAACTCTAGACCCCATTCCTACTCTGGTGGAGACAGTACTGATAACAACGGTTTTATACCATATGATCATCGATATGATGGTGGCTACTACTATAAATCTTCAGTAGTTCCGCAATATACATCCGAATATAATACTAATAGTCAGCCCAACTCTCAAAGTGTTTACCTCAAGCAAGTCGAAACTATTCGACAACAACTTGGAAGATATCCTTCGACAAACAACCAACAACAAATTCTAAAGATTAACCTCTTAAACGACACCGCTGTTAACTATTTACACCCTCGTCCACCTATCAATCCGGACAGTGAGTTTATCGATGTTGATAAAACTCAGAGGGGTCAGCAACAGATATTGCCTCCACTACCACAACAACGTCCTCCACCAAATCGCCTTTACGGTCAACGTCAGCCCCCAAGTACCCTTAACAAAGACATATTAGTAAACTACAAATACCCCTTGCCAAACATTAATCCAGACAGCGAGTTCTTACCTCCTGATTTGAGATACAATCGAATGTTCCAATATCCGCCTGTTCAGTATAAGCTTCCGGGCGATCAGGCTGGGATGTACTTTTTTACTCCTCAGAACGCACGTTACAGGAATAATAAATAAAATAAAAGTGATTATATGTAATAGACATCATGATTATGTATTATCTAGTTAGTTTAAGATATACTTGCATTGAATGCATTCAATTCGATTTTGACTTAATCTTTAAATCAACATTGAAGGTATTTTACATAATATATAGCGAAAGCAAAAAATATATATGTTATTGTTATATAATATATACTTAAGTTAATTTAATGTAAAATGTAAAATTGTACACTCATATTTATTACATTATTTTTAAAAGCCATTTTCTCACAACGTAACATTTTATGATCTTAAGTGTCATTTTGTAAAAATCAGTAATTGCAATTGACCTCGCAACTGGAGTGGCTTAACAAGATAAAAATATTATATACATATATATAAAATAACTAAGATATAATTAATTATTGTATCGTATTTATTGCGTTGTGTTACTAAAAAATAGGATTTTTTATTTTTAAATCACACATATTTTATAAATAAAGTTTAAAGATTTTAAATTATGTTTTTTTCAATGCCTTGGTACATATAAACAACCATTATGATGACACGCGACTTGTCAGGTGAGTCATTCCATGAAACATACCATGGGACATGGGTTAAAATAATAAAAACCGATACTCTGATCAATTGGGATCCCCAGACCATTTGAAACTTTTAGCAATACTGTATATTCAAAATTCATAGCCAGGTGACATACCTTGTCAAATATTATTACATTATCATAAAAGATAATTTAAAATTAATTTGATATTAAAATAAATCAGACTAACTAATTTTGTTTACAACAATATTCATTTTAACTGAAATTTACTAAAATTATGTAACGATTTTATAATGCTACTAAATATCCTTAGGAAACATAAATTAACAGGAAACTAGTTATAGCTATACTATATTTAATTTTCATTGAAATCAATAATAATAAAAGTATGGAATCGAACAATAATTCAAAAGTCCGAGTCCGTTTCGGTATCGTATAATTAAAATACAATTTAATTAATATCTTTATAAATAGTATAATTAATTATTATTTAGTTTATACATATTGTTATCGCGGAGATAAAAAGTTTCGACAGAGGTAGTCAGATAATCATCCTACAATGCAAAGAAGGAAATCAAGGATATCAGTAGAAAATCCGAAAAACTGAAAATCTGGTTCGATACCTAGAAGAAAACAAGAACACAGCAAACAAAGATAAATGAATTGAAGAGCAGAAAGCTGAAATAACAAGGCTTCATATATGCATTGGAAGGGTGCAAATAGAAATATAAAATGGAAGTAGTGATTTCCAGTGCGACAAATGTCATAACGAACAAGAATCAAATTCAATAAAAAGAATAGCAAAGGGTTAATGAATCACTAGAATGAAAACTCTTTACGGATTTCAAATCTGAAGTCAAACCGAAAACCAGAAACTGTTGTAGATAAAAATAAGTGGGAAATCAAACGCTGAAACATTAAGACTTGTGAGGCAAACTGAAAACCCTAGCGAAATTGGAGTGGACATAATGGAATTTCGAAAAAAATCCATCAATGTAATTATATTTGACCCGACGTGCTATTTCTTTTTTCATCATTTTTTTGGCAGATTTTATAAATACAATCAAAGTAATTTTCATCGAATGTTTTTGCTAAACTCTTCCCAATTGCCGTATTTAATGCTCAGATTTACCTTCAACCTTGCGACGCTTCTGCTAAAAGCTTCAAACTTGACTGTGTGTGTACCAAGCAAAATATTATGGATTATGAAATTTGTGATATTGATTTCGGGATTTTGAATTTCGGGATTATGATTTTGGGGATTTTTAATTTAAGGATTTTGAATTCGGGATTTCGAATTTCGGGATTATGACCCCAACCCGCGAGACTATATACATTTACTCGGATAAAGCAGATTTAAGGGCACTAAGGCCAGCCTACGGAGACATACATCACATGACTGAATATGACGCGCTTAACCGTTTAGACCTAGGAAATATAAATATCGACTGGTTGATGTACAGGGTAGTGGAGCGCGTCTTAGAGACAACATGCTATAAATGTTGGAAATATGGCCATACTAAATATCTGAAACGGCCCGGCTAGAGAACGAATTAGATTGAACAAAGAATTTGGAGACATAAATGCTTAATCACCACAATGGGGGATGGCTGAAAATGGGTTTATCATTATTGGAAATATTGGTAGTCAACCCTCTTTTTAAAGACGTGTATATACATAAATACTGGATCTGACAGTATTCTCAGAAAATATAACAAGTTGAATTTGACATTTCGAGGTCAGCGAAAGAGAATCGTGAACATAATTATGTAATAGTTGAAGTTGCAAAACTAAATACACCGCGAGAAATTCATCACCAAAAAACTGATTCTGAAGGATGGTTAATAACTAGACAATTTAAAGCTAGAGCGAGAAATGTCACTAATAGAACAGAATGATACTACGACAACTGCAGACGGGTTTTACAGCATTTTTAAGGAAAATATTTGAAAATTGATGCCTCAAAAAAGCCAAGTCAGAAAACAATCAGTATATAGGTGGAATGGGAATATTGTATCACTGATAAGAGAATGTATAAAAGCCAGAAGAACATATACAAGAAACGCTAGTAGAAATTATGTTGAAGAAAGAGACCGGAAATGGGATGTATATCAGAGAAACTCTGCAGCGACATTGATAGGGATATCTGGGGAAATGGCTATAAGGTTGCGATTAAATGAATATTTGGCACCCCGCCCAGACTAGCACTTACCATGACCTTTACGGAGGATGTTGCCAAAAGCTTATTCCCATAATATCCGCCTGTCAGAGTTCTCCAGTAGAACCTTTTACTGCAGATAAGCAGATGAGATATCGATTTAGGCAGATTATCTCAACATCGGAGCGAAGGGACAGCTGCAGAATTTTTGCAGTTAGTGACTGATCGTATGAGATCTAGGACCGTCACTCACGCGGAAGTGTAAAGTTGTTTATAAGTAGAATTTACGATAGTTGGAACCAGATTGTTCGTGAATTTTTTGAAGCGTTCGAACCAGCTCTACGGAGCAATGAATTATTGGAGTTAATTCGGAACCGAGCACAACAACCAAATGAATCAATCATCAAATTCTTCGCAGAGGTCGAATACCTTTTAACGCGACTCCCCAACCTTTTACCCGAAAGCACTCGAAAGAACGGGACTGGTAATTTCACATAGCTGTCGCCGTCACCACTTTTCGTTTTCTTGTGTCTTACACTCAATTTTCCTTTTAAGCGATTCCGAGTTCTGAAATGTATCCTAAAGGCGAAGCAATACGTTCTGATGCTTGGGAGAATTCAGTAATTAACCAACAAGCTTACCATACGGAAAAGTGAACTTCATAAAATCGCAGTCGCCATACGAACTAAAGTTAACACCGTCACCGTGTACTCTCTCTTTTACCTCAACTTTGGTCGGCCGTACATAATGGACGCAACCAATTACCAAGCATTCGACGATATCGTGGCATCGGAAACCAACAAGGACATCCAGTAGATCAACAACCATTACAAGCGCAATATTATATCTATATTAATATATATACAGAGCAAGAAACCGTATACCTAATTATGTTTAGAAAAAAAGTCGTATATCGAACGTAAAGACTTTTTTGCCGTATTGAATTAACTCACAACGCAATATACGGTCATTTTTTTTGTCTTATTAGGGTGGTGTTTGCCGTAAAACCTCTTTACTACGGAAGGATTTACGCTAAATTTATTTAGACAACTTGCCCAAAATGCTTATTTCTAAGAAGGATATATGCTAAAATAGGTTTGCTATTGACTCGTGAGATATACGCTAAATTGCAGATATACGTTAAATTTATTGCTTCAAATTGTCAAAGTTTTCATATAATAACTCAAAGTGAATGAAAAAAGTGGTACATATAAACGAAAACTTCGACAGTTTCGGGATCAAATTTGTCGGTCGGCTGTTTTCTGGGCCGTTTACCCCAGAAAACAGCCGACCGAAGTTTCTTGAAGTATATCAGTGAATATAAAAGAGTGTTAAAAAAGTCTTGCGGTATTTTCGCTAGACAGTTTGTTGTTGTTCGGTTCAGTCGTTCGTGAGTTATAGCGTCGCAAACATGGAGCAATTTTACTCAACAATTTTACGACAAAGGCAAAAAAGGAACTCAAGCCGCCATTAAAATTTGTGCAGTTTACGGACCCGATACAGTTTCCATTTCCACCGCACAACGATGGATTCAACGTTTTCGTTCTGGTGTATATAATAAAATGTTTACAAGCTGATCGCATTTTACGCTGGACACGTTCGAAGTAAGCTATAGCCAATTTCAAATTCATAAACTTGATTTTATAACTTTGGTAGAGGCTCCTGCAGGTCTATTATGAACTGAGTGAGTGTGATAATCATTTCGAAAACGAGAAACGTTAAATAAAATTTATATGTCTGTAAAATTTATTATTTTGTTTGTTTATTTTTTTTTTTGTTGGCAATAACAATATCAAGCAAATTATGTACTTTAGATATTGCATTAAAACTTTTAGAAATCGGAATCATATAATTTAGTTTATTTGTAATACATTTTAAATTAATATACATATTATATAAATCAAATCTGTTATTAATTGTATTAAAACATAAATCAAATAAATGTGATTGTCATCTCAATATTTTTTCCACTGAGTATCATCCTTTTGTATGATCCGCCCATTGAATTTAATTGAATTGTCAAATTATTCAAAGCCTCTGTTAGTTTCTGTCGTTCATCACCGAACGTAACAAATCTGTAATCTGTTATCAAATCTGTAATTATTGAAAGCAGGAAGCGAGGAATTTCTAGATTTTATTTTAGAAAATATAAAAGTTTTTTCTTTTGGGCTGAACTAGCACAAAAACCCGTGTATGTTAAATAGAAAAATAGTAATTATTATTTAAAAATAATGTTTGTATTATATACATACGCGACTTAAAATATTGAGGTTAAAATTATTGAAAATTGTATTTAAAATATGTTCATCGTATTAACATTTCGAACACTTTGTATTGTACATTTGTATACAGTGAACACAGCATACTCATAATTGTATTATTAAATAATTTTGTGAAAACAGAACTGTTGTAATGACATTAAAAACATTCAAACGAATAACATTAAATATTATATATATTCAAAGAAAATTCAAATAGGTTATGGGCCCAGGAGCTTTGAAGAATAATAAAAAATTATATTTAAAAAAAATGTTCTCAATATTTAAAATGGCATTTGGTGGAAATTTACCAAAACTGTGCCTACAAGGCAGAGAAGACTACTAGCCCGAGCCAGGCTGATTATGCTGGTTGATCCTGTGAACTACGTCCACATTCAAGAGGAACGTACATACAAAGGAGTTTGGGATAAACTCAAGGCCGCGTTCGATGACACGGGTGTTCCGAGACGCATTGGACTACTACGAACTTTGGTGTCAACTAAATTGGACGAATGTGACTCAATCGAAGAATATGTGAACAAAATTATTTCGATTTCACATAAAATTCATGGAGCTGGAATGAATACTGACGACGAATGGGTTGCTGCTCTATTGTTAATAGGATGATAGGATGATTAAGGCCATTGAAAACGCTGGAGTGGTGATGAGTTCGGATCAAATCAAGACCAAATTGGAGAGGTACCAAGAGGTACCACACAAAAACCAACACGAATCTTCAGCAATGTTTTCGAGAAATAATCCTTCTCAAAAAATGCGACGTTTCACGAACGATAAGTCGTCAGTAAAGAAAGGAAAATGTTTCAAATGTGGTAAAGTTGGACATTATTCAGGAGAATATCGTTCCAATTACCACAACAATGCGGTTAGTGGTGGTAATTCTCAACAACGCAGAGGAAATGGTATAGAAAAGCGTAACGAAATCAACTACAGTTGTCATACATAGTTTAAAAATCAGTCGGACTGCTGGTATTTGGACTCAGGAGCCTCAGCACACATGACGAGCAAGATGGAATTATTAT